>PVKH010004455.1:0-23349 GCA_004027955.1 Chaetophractus vellerosus
TGCTAGGCTCTGTGATGACCAGTTCAAACCTGCCACAGAATAGTCATTATTGTTATTTTAAATCCAATTTTATCATTTCCTACTTTGTGCCAGAAAAGGATTTAAACTCAGGTCTATCTAAATCAAAATTTACAAACTTGCATTTCCACCATGTTGCCTCTGTGACAAAATGTGTCACTAATTATGACCTTCTATTCCACTGGGCAAATAGACACAGTCTCTCAAATGCTTGGTATTCACCTACAAATTTACTTACTTCCCAACTCCCTTTCTTCTTCTCAGAGTTATAATGAAAATAACTTTGTCCTTCTATTTTTAAAAATCCCTTTGAATCTCATAGGATTAAGTTAGGTTGACAGATACCAAAAGCTCAAAACAACGGTGATTAAATTACATTGTTAGGTAATGGTTATGGAACTATCCAGGCAGCTTCTCAAAATTACTGGGACCCAGACTTCTTCAATCCTTCTATTCAACCATTCACAGCATAAATGTTCTACCTGATTGCTGAAGATGACTGTTCAAAGTCCAGCCATCTCTTCCATTCTAACCTGCAGGAAGAAGAAAGTTTACTTTAAGGAAATTACTTGGACATAGTTGCACAATGTCTCTGCCTATGGCCAATTTACCATAAATTAGCCACACTTAGTTACATGGGGGAAAGGGGCTAAGTCCCCCTGCCCCCGGCAGTCACATGACCCTCTGAAAATCAAGAATTCTATGAATAAAAAATTATTAGAAAATGGATCTTAAATAAAAATAAACTATATCATACACAATTCAATCTCTGTGCTAGAGTCTATCTCACCTTCCAGGGATTTATTTTATAAAACTTAAATGACTTCATCATAAAAATAAGGCTTTGATGACCTGTATCATATCTACCTCTTCAGTCTCACCTTCTGCCACCACCATCTCAAAGTCTCCTTAAATCTCCAGGCACTTTATAATCCATTTATTGATTTAAAAACCTTCTGCATCAGTAAGGGATCAACTAGAAAAGCAGAACCACTACAATTAATATAGAATAAAGTATTTATTATAGAAATTAATCTGTACACAATTTGGGGAACTGGTAAAGAAGTCTATACAAAGTTATTATCTGAGGTTGGGCCTGAAGAGGAATAGATCATCTGGCCAGGAATTCAGAAAGCAAACTTGAATGTGGAGGACAAAAATGATCAACTGGAACCCATGAGGATGAGCTGGAACCTGCACCTGTCCTGAGCCTCTGCCACCAACTTCAATGCTAGGGCTGACCCGTATGAAGAGCTGGCTCTCCTCATCGTAGATGAGTTAAACTTCCTGTACCAGGATTCAGAGAACCCATGGGAGAAAACTTATTGGGAAGAAAGGAGCTGTAGGCTCATATGTTGACCCATGTCACCCGCATAAGCCAACATTGCCACTGTGCTTGGCGACCTGCACCAACCTTCAAAGCATCATACACTATTGCTTCTGGTTTACTTCTGCCTGCCAAATCTTGTGCAAATTTATCTTGGACTCCTCAATAACCCAGAACAATTCTGGGGAGGGGATGCTTGGAAATGTAATCAGAGCCCAGCTAAGTAGACACAGGGTATATTGTTTGGGTCTCATTTAAAACATACTTTAAGACTTTCTTCCATGACTTTTAAAAATAGATTAAATGGTCTCTCCACACAGTCTCAAAGCACTCTGTGCTTATATTTATCCCAAACATTTAACACACATTTGTTTGTCTACCACCAAATAAGTTCTGAATATGTGCTTGCTATAAGAGTAGATGATCCCATTCCTATCTAAATAGTGTGGAGAAATAATCTTTTATCAGAAGGAAATCAGGTAACCACATGCAAAATAAATTCTGGATTCTGTTCCAAACTCAGAGACACATGGAAATCAACAAGTACTTATGATAAAATAAATTTGAACTAATGAAAATAGAAGTTATAAGGTAAAATTAAAATTCCATCTGCCTGTCCCATGGGATCTAAGCCTCCTCTCAATTAGAAACAGAGTGGGCATCACCATCCCCAAATCCTCAAGATTAGGGAATGAACAATGGACAAAAGTGGACATTATTATCCTACTATAGACTTACTATTATTCTAGCAATGGAAGAACTTCTATCATTGATATAAAGGCAGTAGCCACCAGAGGTTCTGAGGGGAGAGAGAGGGAGGAATAGGTGGAACATGGGTGGATTTTCAGGACATTGGAATTGTTCTGCATGGCATTGCAATGATGGATACAGACCATTATATATTTTGTCACAACCTAAAAAACTGTGCAGGACATAGTGTAAACTATTATGTAAACTATAGTCCACGGTTAGTGGTTAGTAGCAAAGCTTCAAAATGTGCTCATCAATTGTAACAAATGTACCACACTAATGAAGGATGTTGTTAATGTGGGAAAGTGTGGGAGGGGGTGGGGCATATGGGAATACCTTATATTTGTCATGTAACATATATATAATCTAAAGCTTTTTTAAAAATAAAAAGAAATTAATTTTTAAAAATAAGTGATTATATTAAGAGAAATCACTTTGAGATCATAGGAGATTAATATTTTTTTAAAAAAGGAGCAAAGAGTTCAATATTTATAGAGGAAGGTGAGTGATAAATAGGAAAAATAATAATGTAAGTATGTTTAGTATAACATAGGATTAGTTATTGTTTTATTTGAAAGCTTCTCCTAGTGATTTTCTGGGAGTATAGTCACATTCTACAATACCTGAAAGGAATTTTTAAAATTCTACAATATCTGAAAGGCATTTTTAAAATTTCAACTGAGCATCTGTCTCTTGATTAATAAATGACCCAAAAGACAAGTTGATTAGTAAATTTTCTGCTAAGATGAGGGTAACCTGATTAATCAATAAAGAACATATACATGCAAGGAGCCATAAGGTCAAAGGCATAAGACACTACCACCATTCTGAAGTAGCATACAATCTATGAATAGAAGAATTGTGAGTTGTACAGCAAAGCCACAGAGGAAAAGAGTGATTTGAATTGGCTTGCAGTAGCATCACTACATGATAGGGTTCATGTTAAGTGATAACAAAGGAGAGTTGAAGCCACATTGAAAGTAGGAATAACTAATTGAAAATGTCAGCATAATGATAATTTTGGTTTGGGGTAATGGACTATCAAAGGTATAAAAGACAGATTCTAAGCATTTTTCTCTAAAAGTGAGAAGGTACTCTTCTTAACAGAAGTCATGTGATAGATCTAAGGTAAGATGCAGAGAAATGCTACTATTTGGTGGGTGTTTTTCTGTGTATGCACATGTGTGTTAGGGGAGGGAATGATAAGGAGATTTTTTGCAAGCACATTTTATGCTATGAAAATCTTCCCAGCCACCTTCCCCACCACAGCATAACACATAATATAATTAATGCACATAAGACAAAAAGGGGACATAGTATTGATACTCCCTACAACTTCTGAACATTAAAATGCCAAGGAGTTACGGACTCTACGTTTTCGTGGGCACTAAGGTTGTTTTTTGCTGGTATTTCAAATACACATGATCAAATACAGAAAGACAAAAATAACTAGTATCATCCTTCAATCAACCACATAGACAGGTATGGGTAACCATAAAGTAAACATCAACCAATTAGAACTCCTTAAGTTCTATCAGTTCAAATTGTAATGACTTCCGATTGTTGTATTTGTCAATTTTTTCCCTCTGTTTCAAACTGTTATGACTATATTTAAAAGAAAAATATATACATAGATGTATTGGGGTCTGTAAATATTCCCTTTAAAGGCAAACTACTAAAATATAGATCCATAACACTTGTCTGTTCTACAGGCATATATCAGTTTTCCTTTTTTCTATTAAGCATCTGATATTTGTACTATAAAATGGAAATGTGAAACTTTTGAGTTAGGAAAAGCATACATACAGATTTCTCAATGAAAGAGAAACTATTTAAATAGTTCCTTAAAAGTAACTTTTCCCACTAAGAACAGTTTTTGAATTTATGGAACTGATTTTATTGAATTATTGTGGCTGCATAATTTTAAGAATTAACTCTGTATTGCAATTAGTAAGGCATGGAAGTTTTTCTTTCCACAACTTTTGTGAAGACAGCAAAATGGAGACCAATCTGGTGGGTTATTTGTAAATCTTAATCTAGTCCAAATGCCTTTGGAATCTTGTTATGCATTATAGTCTCATCTCCTAGAAATCTCTACAGAATATATAAGTATTAAATGCAATGCAGTATTTTAGTTTTTAAAAAATTCACTTCTTTATTATTTCTGGAAATAGGAAATATGAGCAAAACGTAAAGATAACTGCCAAGCAGAATCAATGAGTACCCTTTGTCAGGGTACCTGGCCTCCCTTAGCTTTTTTGCACCCATAGAGAAATATTCTGAATCAAAGAAAACTGTAAGGGAACAAAAAGTTTACTTCCCACATAAAAATTATATTCTCAAAGCTTTCTCCCTACTGAAGTTTCTGTACTTTGTTGAACTTAATTTTTACAATAAAATGAGTTGTTATGTTCAGAAATGTAAAGTTCTGGACCACAAGACTGTACAAAGTATTAAACTTGGAAAATGTCAATATGATTTAGGTTTTGCTGGAAAAAATTAGTCATATTTTTCTGACTTGTACTTTTGAAGTTTTTCAGTGTATCAAAAAAAATGAATTGACTTAAATATTATAATTAAGTTTATGAGCAAAGAACTTGTCTTTCAACTGTGCCTCTCCCAATGTGAACTTTCACAATTTTTTCATGCTGACCACATATTGAGCAAAGTGCTTTTATGCTACATTAAAATCAACCTGTCAAATGCTTACTAATGAATTAATATCAAGATGGTTTTTCATCTTTGAAAAATGAACTGTGATTTTTTAATAAAAAATAAATCAGGTATTATTTATTATACTTGACAAGCTTCTCAGCAAGGTAACATTTAGTGATGTCCCCAGATAGAGAAGATTTAGGTAACATTCTTTAAATATGAGTGCCTAGTGAATTCCTGGGACTTGGCACTGTTTGTAATTGTTAGTTTTTCTCAGCCTCTGGAAAAAAAAATGGCAAAAAGTGAGTCGGTTCATTAAAGAGCTGTCAGCCCATTGAAATCCAGTAATAGACTATTAATGGCAATTAATTAAATGCTGCTTTTTAAAGTTAGTACCTAAAGCACATTGAATAGGTTGCAAAAATGGAGTGCTTAGTTCAATATGTTTTTAAAACAAACTAGCAAAATACTGCATAGTATTTAAAATAAATAATGGTACTAAAAACTCAAAAAATCATATCTAAAAATGGAAATGGACTAAATTATTTAAGTATTTGCTATATTCTTCACAATAGGCAGTATCAATTTTTAAGGCTGATGGATAAAAATAAGTTTCTGCCTTTCTTTTGAATTATAAATTAAAGATTCACATTCCTATAAGAAGTTGCACAGTCATAAAAAAAAATCTCTAGGCAGCCACATGTCTGCTTGCTACCCTGCAGATGCCCATCTTGTGAGGACTACGCTCTGTGTCTCTGGGTATATCCTCTAAAGGGACTGCATCCACAGGTGACCAAATACCTGGACACTGTCAGGGAAAGAAAATAGATGGAAATACTCAAAGTTAATTTTTGTGGTGATGTGCTACTTGGGATAGGCTAAGAGCTGTAAGTTTGCATTCGGGTAGAGGCATTATCTAGATCTTGCCAAAAGATTTAGAAAAGCCTCAAGAACAAAGAAGAATTTCTAAAGGAGAGGTGAGGTAGGGATTGTGAACAGGACAAAAGGATAAGCTGTCCACACAATCAGCAAGGCAGAGAGGCCCAAATGAATGAGGCTGACTTATCTATTGCTATATTATTTTGATTTATAAGTTGCTTTTGCACTCTAGAAAATTTTTGGCTAAAACCTCCAGTTTTTTCTGGTTTCTTTCTCATGAATCTGGAGTATGACTTATCAGTCATTGAATGGTTATGCTCTGTTGGTATTACTATCCTAGCTTTAAAAGGTAATCTCATAACAAGATACATTGTTACTCCTGTTAAACCAAAACAACCTTAGAAGAGTTTCCAACCTACAGTAAAACTTTAGAGTAACAGACTTAAAATGAAATGAATCCATATTTGCTTTACAAGGCCAAGGTTTTAATGAACCAAGTAAAAAATAAACCTAAGGAGATAATGCAAACTAGCCCAGAGAAAAAACAGCCATATCACATATATGTAGTTCCTGGAATAAGTGTTTTATGTGACTTAAAGCATAGTGGTAGGAAAGTATGCATTAATCAGTAAAAGCAATACTCACCTTTCATTCTTCCCTAGTGACACTAAAATATAACCAGACCAGGTTCTCCAAAATAGCCTTCAGCTTAACTACTTATTAGATGGTATGTTTCAATTCAAATCACACCTTTAAAATACTCAGAGTATTTAGGAATGATAGAGGAGATAAAAAGCATTCTCACACAAAATGAAAGTTTTACTGGATGGCTGTGTTTTAAATAAAAAAGGAAATTCAGGCTGGGGAAATACATTTATGTTTACAGATTACTGATGCCCAAGTAAAGAGTCCAGGATATTGCTTATTTTCTTATGAAACCATCCTGACATCAATAGTCTAAACTCAAAAAATGTCAGATCTAACCGGAGAGAAAACATACAAATAATAATGGAATGTTAAATAGCAATGAAATATCAAGCAACAAAGGAGAAGTGGCACAAAGTCATGAAAGGCTTAATCAAAAAAATAGGAAAGCAGTAGATCCTTAAAAAATGAGTAATATTTTTGAGTTAGGATAAGGATGACCATATTCTTGTATGTAACAACCTGAAAAAAATCAAAGGTCTGCATTGGCTTTGCTCCTCAGGCATATGATATTTTTCCTTAGCCCCATTCAAGAAGTCAAATATTTACTATTTCAGCATCCCCAGATTCTATGACGTATCCATATGAACAACTCACCCTCCTTCTCTTGCAACCCACAAGCTCCAAAGAGCTTCAGAGAGTTTACATTAGAAAAGACCTAAGATTGAAATTTAAATTAAGAATCCAATTTTAGAGCTTAAGAAATAGATGACATAATAAACCCAAAGAAAGGAAAAGGAAGGAAATAAAGATAGTGAATAATTAATGAATAACTGGGAACAATAAATTCAGAATTGTCATACCATCAACATTATTTCATGACCTTTCAACTCCAGAGAGTTTAGTCCACTTACATTTATTGTGATTACTATTATATTTGAATCTATCATTCAATTCCATACTATTAGTCCTGCTTTTTCTTCTTTATTGCCTTCCTTTGGGATTTGTATTTTTTCATTTTATTCTATTTTTCTTCATACCAGTTTATAAGTTACATACTCTGTTTCCAGCCTTTTAAAGGTTGCCCATGAAAAACTCTGCCTCTCCCAAGATGGCTCCCTCGTCAGATTGCTCATTGTTTTTGCTCGTTGTTTGTACTTATTTTTTTGCTCATTGTCTGCTTGTTGTCTGTTTGCTTTTTCTTTAGGAGGCACCAGGAACCAAACCCAAGACCTCTGGTGTGGGAGGCAGACACTGAACTGCTTGAGCCACATCTGCTCCCCACCCATGAAAATTTAATCTATACATTTAGTTTAACAAAGTCTAAATTTGGTCAACAAGTTTTATTCTCCTCCTGTGTATAGCAAGGGCCTTAAAATGCTTTGATTTATGTCACTTTCTTCATATATCTGCCATTTCCATTATGTTATAGTTTGACTTTATTTTAACCTTATAAATTAGGCATTCTTCTTGTATTTTTTATGCAGTCATCATGTGTTTAGAATTAGAGTCAACACATTTACCATCTGTGGTGGTTTGAAACTGTATGTACCCCAGAAAAACATGTTCTTAAATTCAGTCCATTCCTGTGGGTGTAAATCCATTTTAAATCGGACTTTTGAGGTGGTTACTTCAGGTAAGGTATGGCCTAGCCTTATCAGGATGAGTCTTAATCCTATTACTAGAGTCCTTTATAAGTGGAATGAAATTCAGACACAGAGAGAGAAAGGCACAGAAAGAGCAGCCAGAAGCTGAACATCAATGGAACCCAGAAGAGAAGGGAGAGACCAAGAGATGACACCATGTGCCTTGCCATGTGACAAGCTGAGGACCAAGAATAACAGCGCCAGTCTCAGAAAGCCAAAGTCTTCAGGAAGAAAGCTTTACCTTGATTATGCCTTGATTTGGATTTTTTTCAAACCTCAGAAGGAGAACAAATAAATTTCCATCGTTTAACCTGACCCATTTCTTGGTATTTGCTTGAGCAGTCTAGAAAACTAAAACACCATTCTTGAACCAATCTCCCTTGTATGTAGTTTAGGGCCTGGTCACAGGTCCACCCTGAAGCTGGGGATTTAATCTCACGCAAACTGTGTATAATAAGATGGAAGTGAGGATGTTTTCCCAAAAAGAAAAAAACAAAATCTAGATGATGATATCAGCAAAAGAAAGACTGGATTCTGGACAGGCAAAAGCAGCAGATGTCCACTACAGATGGCCTGGCAGAGGTGGACAGAGCCCCTTTTTCTTCCATTCTATACAGTGTGCCCAGATTTATCCAAGGATGATCTGTCACTTCTCATATTAGGCACCAAAGGGTGTTTTTATTCTCATATTAGGCACCAAAGGGTGTTTTTACAAGCTGGAGAAATGGGGCCATTTTGAAATATCTAAGTAGGAGTAACCAGCCCAAGAAAGACTATAGAGCCACAGTTCCAGCAATTTCATGAAAACCAAAACAAATGGTAAAGCAAAGAAATGCTCTGGAAGAGATTCAGCAGGTCAACAATTCATGTTGGTGCAGGCTGAATTAATCAGCTACTGCCACCAGAGAGGAACTAACAGCAGGGCTGTTCTTGAAAGAAATGGCAGAGAATTATAATTATGTAGAATGTGATCCAACCTGTTAAGCCTGAAATGGCTTCTCCAGTGAATGTCTCAAGCAACAGCCCAGCAGGCTACAGAGAAAGCCTGTTTACCTCCCAAGGCTCTGAGCCTTGTCTCTCAGTGGGTCTGGCTGTGGGGACTATGCTAACAGGGCTTGCCTGAAGAAATAGGGTAATGTGATTCTGAATGTGCTGAAACACATATACATTAGAGACACATAAAATTGTCTGAATTCTTTTTAAAATGGGAATTTTCAGAAACTTACAGATTTTTAGTCATTGCT
The DNA here is from genome assembly GCA_004027955.1 of Chaetophractus vellerosus. NCBI lineage: Eukaryota > Metazoa > Chordata > Mammalia > Cingulata > Chlamyphoridae > Chaetophractus > Chaetophractus vellerosus. The sequence continues at coordinate 9,165 of PVKH010004455.1, forward strand.
AGGCATTGGCCTCTTACTACACTGCACAAGAGCTATTAGGGAAATGATTTAAGCACTTTTAGGTAATGAAGGTTTTTGTATCTATTTAGTGCACTTCTAATTGCATATTTAAAGACTGAGGTACTTGAAGTGATGGTGCTACATAGCCAATGACCAAGAAAAGAGCAATAGAGACAGTGCGGTCTGTTGGATTAAGAACCTAGAAAACTCCACTACCCACGCCTGCTACCAATAGAAAGTTGCTCAGCTGTGCTGTGCTAGAATTCTTCCATCTGTAGGGAGGCATAAATTACCCGGTAACATACTGACAATAGTAATGTCGTCACTGGGTGTAGATATATTATATAGATATATACATATGTATTATTTATAGTACCTGTATATGAGTACATCAAATATGAAAATTGAATAGGAAAAAAGAGATGTGCTACTTGATAACATGGGCAAGAATGGAAGTATGAAGCATGATTATTAGAGGAAATGAAACATTCTATTGCAGCAAAAGAAAGGAATCGAGAAGATAAATTATGGTCATATTATGAACAAGCCTAGAATTAAAATGTCCCCAAATTCCTATCACTGAACTCTAAAAGGGAACCTGCTGTTCACACTGTCTGAGTCAATGAATTTGTCCTTCCAGATATATTCACGGCATAAAATGTGAGCTATTTAAAAGAGAAGTTAATAACATAATGTTTGTTACTTATCTGGCTTCTGCAATTGCAAAGTTTCATGTTACTGCTTCTGTGGATCTCATTAGCCTTCATTAAAGGTTCTCTTTCTCTGATTAGCCCCTAAATCAAGGGTTCTTAACCTTTTTTGTTCCACAGACCCCTTTGCCAGTTACGCAAAAACCAGAGACCCCTCACTATGTCCACACTATACTGTGTATTATTTAATAAATATATCACACCCGCACCAACACATTCCTACAGGAATAATGTATTTTTGAATTTCAATTCAAGTTTAAGGACCCTTGTTAAGAAACTCTGCCCTAAATGCTAAGGAATTTTCTGGGATTCCATTCTCAGGTCTGTTTTCTCCCTGACTTAAAAACTTCCCCTGAGGCAACATCAACCACATCCATGATTTCAAATCCACCTGATGTTGATAGCTTGGTTTGAATTGGTAGGTTCAAATTGCCTACTAAAAACACAAACCTGGAAGATTAACCTCACACACTACCACTATTTAATAAATTTCATTATGCCCTCCACTTCTTTCCCTCCACACTTATTCATCCTTCCATAGTTGCCAACTTACTAAATGACAGCTCATTCAAGCCAAAAAACACCTCCCTACACAGACATCCTACCTACCCTCTAGGTCTATCAACTATATATTCTGCTCAGATCAAAGCACTCTTCTCCAATTCTACTAAAATTGCCTTAGATAAGCACCTGATTACCTCTCACTTAACTTACCTCTCTATCTACAGTCTCAAGGTGCCCTAAGAGGTACTTTCTCCCCCAAAGTCTGTTGCCACATGTTGACGCAAGATGGCAGGCTATGTCTGCTAGGGTTCAGCCTTCCTTTTCCCTCTTAAGGCTCCGTGGTCCCAGCTTCTTCTGATCTCAGCTGTAGGCTGGCATAAGGCTCATCTCTCTCCCCAGGGCTCATTTCTTTCTGGGTTCAGCTGCTCTATTCTTGCAGCAAGGTCAGCTATAGACTATCAGGCTCAACTCTCTTCCCAGGACCATGTCTATGGAGCACTCTCTCTTCCTATGTATCTGCTTCTGTGTGTTTACTTCCCTGTGAGAGTCTGTTTTATCAGCCAAGAGAGCTGGAACTCAATGCTGAGTCATACTCTAAGGACATGGTGGAATCAAAGCCCTAATCTTAACATAAGTTAATCAGATGTCTCAGCTGAATTTAATACAATCAAAGGGTATCACGCCCAGAGAAACAGACCAGTTTATTAGCATAATATCTCTTTTGGAATTGATAAATAATATCAAATTGCCACAGCATCTCCATTGGGCCCAAGCCTACCTTCTTCACACCACAAACATTGTTTCAGCCCTGAAGATGGCATATTTGTCCATGCTGCCATGATATTATTCATGGTACACCATCTATCCAAGTTGAATTTCCCCTACCTTCTTGCTGTGGAAAACCTACCCACTGTTCAAGATCCATATTAAATGACACGTCTTTCCTCATTTCTCCATGAATGGCTGGTTTCTCTTGCTAGATTCCATTTTATCATCACTGTTACTGTGCAGCACTGAAAGCATCTGCCTGCTTCTCCCATTTTCACTTCTACACCAAGGTCCTCAATGGTTGGGATAGTGTTTACTCATCTTCTATGTTTGGAGTATCTCACTCAGCAGTGGGCATGGTATGTTAAATAAGCAAAAATTCAAAAATTCTGAGGTAAATCAAATAACCTAGGTGCATGCCCCAAATCACTAACTACTATGGTAATCCTGAAAAATAAACTTAATTTATAACTTCCCTTATTCTGAATTTCCTCATCTGTCTAAAGATAGGTGGGACTAGATGTCTTTTAAGTTTTCCTCAAGTACTTGTATACTATGGATTCATATTTCAGTGATTCAGAGTAAAGTGTTATATGTAAAAGTTTTAAAGTTTGGAGGCAACTTTACTGTATTTGTGCATGGGAAGTTTCTATATTGTAAAAGGGTCAACTCTCTCCAAATCAATCTATAAATTTAACGTGGTTCCAATCTCAAGAAGATTTTATAGTTTTTAAAATGTATCTTATACATTTATAATTTATATAAAATATATTACAAAATTACAAAATTTATAAAATTGTATTGATTATAAAATTTATGTGACAATTATTATACAAATAGCCAAGCAAATAGCAAAGTTTCGGGGATTGGCACAAAATTGTCCAATTAGATATCAAGATATTTTATAAGGTTTTAATATTTTAAGCAATATGATATTGCCATAGCAATAGACAAATAGATTGCTAGAACAGAACAGAGATCTCAAAATTGACCCATCCCTACATGGGAATGAATAATATAATGGGCCTCACTAGGCAGTGGTAAAAGAAAGAGCTAGGGTGGAGGGACAAGATGGCAGCAGAGTAAGGAGCTCCTAGAGTCAGCTCATGCTATAGGGCAGTTAGTAATCACCGAGAGCTATCTAAAGCACATTTTTAGGGGCCCAGGAGACCAGAAGAGCATCTCGTAACATGCTTGAAAGAATGGAAGGAGGAGACTGCCCATCTCCAGTGAAGATTTCTGAGTAGAGCACTGCACACCACAGAGGCCAGTATCCATCCTCTACTGGCAGCTCAAGCCACCTCAGCAGCTTTTCCATGGCTGGAGTTGGAAGGCTCATGTGGCAAAAATGAAGAGCCAGTCAGGCACCAACTTCAGCTATGATTAGTAAATTCAGCTGGCTAAAGTATAATCCTAAGAATAACTAAAGTTTGAACATGTCCAAATCAGAGTTCAGTAGCTGCCATTTTAACTCAGCCTCTGGCTTGAGGGGAAGCAGGGCTGATTGAAAATCACATTGATGGAAGGGACTGACTTCTTTCCACACAGACTGGATTGCAGCCCTAGCCTAGACACCAGCCCAATCTCTGGCAGGGTGGAAGCTGAGGGAACTGCACCAGGATCTCTAGACAACTACAGGAGCTTTCAGCCAGCACAGAGTGAATAGTCAGACAACTGGGGCTCCATCCCTGCCCCACAATAGGATAGGAGCAAAGCTATGTTTCCTCAGCCTCTTTGGGCAACTTCAAGTGCTTTCAGCCCACACAGACTCATCTGTTAAGTGTTTTCAATTCCATCCCGGAACCCCTCCCCTCTGCATAGGGTAGAAGGGGGGCTAATGTGTCTTCAGTTTCTCTGGGCAACTGCAGGTACTTTCAGCCTACACAGACTGGATACTTGGACACCTGTAGCTCCATCCCTGCCCCCAATAGGATAGGAGGGGAGCTGTGTTTCCTTAGCCTCTCTGGGCAACTGCATGTGCTTTTGGACTGCATGAACTAGACTGTTGGGCATCCATGGCTTCACCCCCACCTGCAATAGGACACGAGGGGGCAGTATTACCCCAGCCTCTCTGGGCAACTGCAGGTGCTTTCAGCCCACACAGATTGGATTCTCAGATACCTGTAGCTCCATTCCTGCTCCCTAACAGGATAGGAGGGAAGCTGTGTTTCAGGAGCCTCTCTGGGCAACTGCAGGAACTTTCAGTCCACATCGACTGGTTTGTTGAATGCCTTCAAGTCCATCCACACATCCCCACCCCAATAAGATAGGAGGAGAGCTGTTTCCTCAGCCTCCGTGGGCAACTGCAGATGCTTTCGGCCCATGTGGACTAGTTTGTTGGGCACCTGTGAGTCCAATGTCACCACTTAAATGGCAGAAGAAACAGTATTCCTTCAGCCTCTCAGGAAACTGCAGGCACTTCTGGCCCATATAGATTATATTGTTAGGCAATTTGGAAGGTCTACCCCAGCCCTGGCAGGGGAGGAGGGAGGCCAGAGCTAGGTTCCTCTACCTGTCAACTACAGTCAGTTTTGACATGCATGGCTTAATTTGCTGCCCACACCTGCAGCTCCAATAACAACCAGGCATGGGAAAAAGGCGCATGAAGCTTCAGCATCTCTCCGGACAATTACAGACAATCTTGGCCTGTGCGGCTTGGATTACTACACATGACTTCAGCTCTTTCTCTACCCCTGACAAAGGAGAAAGGTGAATAAAGTTTCCTCAGTTCCTGGGACAACATGGGCAGCTTTGGCCTCCACAAATTACAGTACCAACTACATCCTTGGCTCCTACTATACAACTATCAAGGAAGAAAGGGTGAGAAAGCCTGAAGCTAAAAAGAGAAACTGTGCCCAGAATAAACACATCTACTGAGTCTGTTGCCAACACACCAACAAAAAATTACAATCCATACTAAAAAATAGGAAGATATGGCCAAGTCAAAGGAACAAGATAAACTTCTAGATGACAAAAAGGAGTAGAAACAACTAATCAGAGATGTTCAAACAAACTTTCTTAATGAATTCAATGAGATGGCTAAAGAGATTAAGGATATTAAGAACATACTGGATAAGCACAAAGAATTAAAGCAGACATAGAAAAAGAGCAGATATTATGATAATTAAAGATACAATAAATGAAATTAAAAAATTCACTGGAATCATATAACAGCAGATTTGAAGATGCAGAAGAAAGGATCAGTGAGCTTGAAGACATGGCCTCTGAAAGCGAACATACAAATGAATACATAAAGAAAAGAATTTTAAAAATTGAACAGGAACTCAGTGAACTGAAAGCAAGAGACATGCAAACTTACATGTCATGGGTGTCCCAGATGAGAAGAGAAAGGAAGGGGAACAGAGGAATATTTGAATAAATAATGGTAGAAAGTTTCCCAGCCCTATTGAAGAACATAGATATCTGTGTCCAAGAAGCACAACATAGTCTCATCTGAATAAATCAGAATAGACCAACACTGAGACACATACTAATCAGAATGTCAAATGTCAAAGACAAAAAGAGAATTCTGAGAGCAGCAAGAGAAAAGCAATGCATCACATACAAGGGACATGACCCATTAAGATGCATCATATACGAGGGACACCCATTAAGATTTCTCATCACAAATCATGGAGGCAAGATATATTTAAGAAACTGCAAGAGAAAAACTGCCAGCCAAGAATCTTATATCCAGCAAGATTGCTTTTGAAAAATGAGGGTGAGTTTAGAATATTCACAGATAAATCAAAACTGAGAAAGCTTGTAACCAAGAGACCAACTTTGCAAGAAATACTAAAGGGAGTGCTACAGCTTGAAAAGAAAAGACAGGAAAGAGAAGCTTAGCAGAGAGACTAGAAATGAAGATTCTTTCAGTAAAAGTAACAAAAAGTGTAAAAAGAGTGGTGAAAATAAAATATGACAGATAAAATTCAAAGGTCAAAATGGGTGAAGTAAGAACTGTCTTTACAGTAATAACATTGAATCTTAATGGATTAAATTTCCCAATCAAGTGGAAGACTGGCAGAATGGATAGGAAAATATGAGCCATCTATATCCTGTTTACAAGAGACTCACCTTAGACCCACGGATACCAACAGATTGAAAGTGAAAGGCTGAGGAAATATATTCCACACATGCAGTATACAAAAACAAACATTGGATGAAATAGAATTTAAAAGCAAAACTGTTATTAGAGAAAAGGAAGGACATTATATATTAATAAAAGTGGCAATTCACCAGGAAGAAATAACAATCATAAATGTATATGCATCTAACCAGGATGCCCCAAATTACATAAGGTAAATACTAGCTGTATTAGTCAGCCAAAGGGGTGCTGATGCAAAATACCAATAATCAGTTGGTTTTTATAAAGGGTATTTATTTGGGGTAGAAGTCCACAGATACCAGGCCACAAAGCATGTCTCTTCCCTCACCAAAGTCAGTTCCTATGTATTGGAGCAAGGCAGCTGCCGACATATGCCAGGGTTCAGACTTCTTGGGTCCCTCTCTTCCTGGGGTTCCATTTCTCTCTGGGCTTAGCTCCTCTGTTTCCTTCACAAGGTCAGCGGTAGACTATGAGGCTCTCTAGGCTTTGCCTCTCTCCACAAGGCCAGCTGTGAACTGTCAGTCAAGCATCTTGTCTCTTTTCCTGGGGCCTTCTCTCCTTCCTCATAACCAAGCTCCTTCAGGCTCCAGCATTAAAACTCAGCATCAGAATGCCAACTCAAAACTACTCCAACTCTGTCCTTTGCAATGTCTTTTATCTTTGAGACCCCACCCACCAAGGGGTGGGGCTCAATGCCCTACTGACGTGGCCCTAATCATAACTTAATCATGCCCAGATTAGCAGACCAGTTTACAAGCATAATCCAATATCTATTTTTGGAATTCATAACTACATCAAACTGCCAAACTGCTACACTGGCAAAACAGAAGGGAGAAATATATATCTCTACAATAAAGCTGTTATACTTCAATACACCACTCTCAGCATTGGATAGAACATCTGGGCAGAGGATCAACAAAGAAACAGAGTGCTTGAATAATATGATAAATGGACTAAATGTAACATACATATACAGAATACAGAACCCCCCAAAAGAAGGATATACATTCTGCTCAAGGGTCCATGGATCTTACTCCAGGATAGGCCAAATGTTGGGTCACAAAGCAGATCTTAATAAACTCAACAAACTTGAAATTATACAAAGCACTTTCTCTGATCATAATGGAATAAAGTTGGAAATCAACAACATGCAGACAAAGGGAAAACTCATAAATATATGGCAATTAAACAACACACTCTTAAATAAACAGTGTGTAAAAGAAGAGATTTTGAGAGAAATCAACAAATATCTTGAGATAAATGAAAATGAGAACACAGCATATCAGAACCTATGGGATGCAGTGAAGGCAGTGCTAAGAGGGAAATTTATAGCCCTCATTTTTTTACATTAAAAAAGAAGAAAGGGCTAAAATCAATGACCTAACTACAGAGCTGGAGGAACAAGAAAAAGAACAATAAACTATTCCCAAAGTAAGCAGAAAGAATGAAATAGAATAGTTCAGAGCAGAAAGAAATAAAATTGAGAACAAAAACACAGTAGAGAGAATTGACAAAACCAAAAGTTGGACTTAAGAAAATTAACAAATTCGAGAAACCCTTAGCTAGACTGATCAAGGAAAAAAGAGAGAATATGCAAATAAATAAAATAAAAAATTAAATGGGGACATTACTACTAATCCCACAGAAATAAAAGTGGTCATAAGAGGATACTATGAACAACTGTACACCACCAAACTAGACAATATAGATGAAATGGAAAAATTCCTAGGAAGGTACAAACAACCTACACTGACCCTAGAAGAAATAGAAGACCTCAACAAACCAATCACAAGGAAAGAGATTGAAACAGTCATCAAACAACTCTCCAAAATGAAAAGTCCAGGACTAGATGGTTTCACAGATGAGTTGTACCAAACATTCCAAGACTTAAAACCAATCTTACTCAAACTCTTCCAATAATATGAACTTGAAGGAATGCTACCAAATTAATTCTATGAAGACAATATCACCCTAATACAAAAGCCAGACAAAGATTTTATGAAAAAAGAAAATCACAGTCCCATATGAATGCAGATGCAAAAATCCTCAACAAAATACATGCTAATCAAATCTAACAGGACATTAAAAGAATTATTCATCATGATCAAGTGGATTTTATACTGGGTATGCAAGGATGGTTCATCACAAGAAAATAAATCTGTGTAATACACCACGTTAATAAATTAAAGAACAAAAATCACTTGATCCTTTTGTTTGACATAGTAAAGGCATTTAACAAAACACAGCATCCTTTCTTGATAAAAATGCTAGAAAAAATAGGAATTGAAGAAAACTTTCTCAACATGATAAAAGCCATATATGGAAAACCCATAGCTAACATAGTACTCAATGGTGAAAGATGGAAAGCTTTCCCATTGAGATCAGGAACAAGACAAAGATGACCATTGTGACCACTGTCATTCAATATAGTTCTAGAGTTCTAGCTAGAGTAACCAGGCAAAAAAAAAAAAGAAAGAAAGAAAGAAAGAAAGAAAGAAGAAAGAAAGAAAGAAAGAGAGAAAGAAAGAAAGAAAGAAGAAAGAAAGAAAGAAAGAAAGAAAGAAAGAAAGAAAGAAAGAAAGAAAGAAAGAAAGAAAGAAAGAAAGTTCCTCCAGATCAAAAAGGAAGAAGTAAAATTAACTTTTGCTAAATACAGAGGATATAACCCTATAAAAGGCCAAAAAATGTACAATAAAGTTGCTAGAGCTGATAAACTATTTCAGCAAAGTGGCAGGTTACAAGATTAATATGCAAAAACCAGTAGTGTTTTATATACAATCTGAGGAGGAAGTCAGGAAAAATTTCATTTACAATAGTGACTAAAAATATCAAATATTTAGGAAAAACCCTAACCAGGGATGGAAAGCACTTGTATTCAGAAAACTGCAATGCATTTTTAAAAGATTTTTTTTTAAGATTTATTTATTTTATTACATATCTCCCCTTCCCCCCCCCCGTTGCGGCAACACGCTGAGACTTGGTCACTGCGCAGGCGCGGCTTTCCCCACTTGTGGGCGGCTTCTGCTTCTATTCACGGCCGGCTCTTGCTTCAGTTCGCGGGTGGCTGGCTGCGCTCCATTCGTGGGCGACCTGCCCTGCCTGTGGCGGCTTTTGCCCTGTCCGTGGCAGCTTTTTGCCCTGCCCATGGCGGCTCTGGCCCGCCCATGGCGGCTTGCCATTCTCAAGGCGGTCTGCCCGCTAGGAGAGGTCCCCGGGAACCGGACCCAGGACCTCCCATGTGGTATGCCGGCGCCCTATCCACTGGGCTATCGAGCCGGCCCCTAAAAGAAATTTTTAAAAGACCTAAAGAAATGGAAGAATATTCCATGCTCATGGATTGGAAGACTAAATATCATAAAGATGCTATTCTACCCAAATCGATATACAGATTTAATGCAATCCTGATAAAAATTCTACCAGCATTTTTTAAAGAAATGGAAAACACAATTATCAAATTTATTTGGAAGAGTAAGGCACCCCAAATAGCCAGAAACATCTTAAAAAGGAAGAACAAAGTTGGAAGACTGCCACTTTTGGACTTTAAATCATATTACCTAGCTACAGTGGTAATAACAGCATGGTACTGGCATAAAGATAGACACATAGGCCAATGGAACCAAATTGATGGTTCAGAAACAGACCCTCACATCTATTGTCAAGTGATTTTTAACAAGGCTCTCAAACCCACTCAGCTGGGCCAGAACAGTATACTCAACAAATGGTGCTGGGAGAACTGGATAGGCACTTCCAAAAGAAAGAAAGAGGACCCCTGTCTCACAGTTTACACAAAAAAATGGACCCAAAATGGATCAAAGACCTAAATATAAAATCTAGAACCACAAAGCCCCTAGAAAAAAATATAGGGAAACATCTTCAAGACCTACTAGTAGGTGGTGCATTCTTAAACCATACACTGAAAGCACAAGCAATAAAAGAAAACATAGATAAATGGGACCTCCTCAAACTTTTTGTGGTTCAAAGGACTTCATCAAGAAGGTGAAAAGGCAGTCCACTCAATGGGAGAAAATATTTGGAAATCACATATCCTAGAAAGTTTTTATTTCCATTCTATATAAAGAGATAATACAACTCAACAAGAAAAGAGCAAGCAATCCAATTTTAAAATAGGCATAAGAATTAAACAGACATTTCTCCAAAGAGGAAATATAAGTGGCCAAAAAGGCACATTAAAAAATGTTCAATATCACTACCTATTTGGGAAAAGCAAATCAAAACAACAATGAGACATCATCTCACACCACATAGAATGGCCATTATTAAAAAAACAGAAAACAATAAGTGCTGGACAGGATGTGGAGAAATAGGAACACTCCTCCACTGTTGGTGCGATTATAAAATGGTGCAGCCTCTGTAGAAGACAGTTTGGCTGTTCCTCAGGAAGCTAAATATAGAAATGCCATGTGATCCCACAATTCCTCTACTAGTATTATATCTGGAAGAACTGAAAACTGTGGCATAGACATCTGCACACTGATGTTCATAGTGTCATTACACAAAATTTCCAAAAGAAGGAAACAACCCAAGTGTCCATCAAGTGATGAATGGATAAATAAAATGTGGTATACACATACGATGGACTACTATGGTGCAGTAAGAAGAAATGCTTTGGGGACACATATAATAACATGGATGAACCTTGAAGACATTATGCTAAGTGAAATAAGCCAGACACAAAAGGACAAATATTGCATGGTCTCACTAATATGAGCTAAATATGAAGAATAAATGTACAGAGTTAATACCTAGAGTAAAGGTTATTAGGTGATAAGAGGAGGGCAGAGAAGGGGTACTGGATTAGTCTGCCAAACAGGTGCCAATGCAAAGTACCAGAAACCTGTTGGTTTTTATAAAGGGTATTTATTTGGGGTAAAAGTTTACAGTTACAAGGCCCTAAAGAATCCAATACAAGGTTGCTTTCTCACCGAAGTCAGTTGCCAAGTATTGAAGTAAGATGGTTGCTGATCTCTCCTTGGGCTTCCTCTTCCTTTTAAGGCTCTGTGGGCCCAGCTTCTTCCTGATCTCAGCTATAGGCTGGCATATGGCTTGTCTCTCAGGGTTTCCTATATCAGTCTCTGGCATAGGGCTCATTTCTTTCTGGGCCTTCTCAGCTGCTCTGTTCTTTTCACAAGGTCAGCTGCAAACTATCAGGCAAATGGCTCATCTCTCCCTGGGGCCCCAGGCTCGAACATGACAGAGCTCTCACTCTTTTCCTGTGTGTCCTCTTGAGTGAGTGTAAATTTATATCAGCACATCAACGGGGCAGGGACTCAACTTAAGTCACACCTTACTGACATGGTTGAATCAAAGCCCTAATCTGAACAGGCAATTTAATCAAAGACATCACAGCTGAATCTAATGCAATCAAAGGGTATCACACCCAGAGGCATAGATTACTTTACAAACATAATCTTTCTCTTTGTGGGATTCATAAAATAATCTCAAACTGCCACAGTTACTGGTGCTTAATGTATGTAGAAGCTTTAATTAACTTGATGGCAAAAGTGTGGAAGTAGTTAGAGTTGATGGTAACACATTATAGTGAGTAGAACTAATACAGCTGGTTTATAAATGGGATTGTGGCTGAAAAGGGTATTCTAGGGATGTAAATGGCAACTGAAAGAAAGCTAGAAAATAATCTAGGGACTGAATAACAGAGTGAACCCAGAAGTGGATGAGAATTGTGGTTAATATTACAAATACAAGAACATCCTTCTATGAACCAGAACAATTGCACATCGTGATCATAAGGTGGTAAGAATGTGGAGAAGCATGGAAAAAATACAATTAATGTAGCCTATAGACTATAGTCAAGAACAATACTGTAATGTTCTTGCATCAATGCCAAAGACGTGTTGTGTTAATAATAGGAGAGTATAGAAAAAATATGCCAAATGTATACTATAGACCATAGTTAGTGGTAATAGTCTGATGATATTATCTCATAATTTGTAACAAATGTTCCACAACAATGTAGTGTATTGGTGGAGGGTGTTGTATGGGAATTCAACACCTGTGTATGATTGTTTTGTAAATTCACTACTTCTCTAATAAAAATATATTTTTAAAAAAGAATAAGCTAGGTCACATATGTTGTTAGGGAATTGGTTATCCATATGGAAAAAAATTATATGACAATATCACACCATAACCAAAAATACATTCAAGATGAATTAATGGTGTAACAGATGTGGCTCAAGGCATTGGGCTCCTGTCTACCATGTAGGAGGACCAGGGTTCGATTCCCGGGGACTTCTGGTGAAAGGCAAGCTGGTCCGAAGTAGAGTGCTGGCCTGCACAGAGAGCTGGAGCAGCAAGATGATGCAACAAAAAGAGATACAGAGGAGAAACAATAAGAGACACAGCAGACCAGGGAGCTGAGGTGGTGCAAAAGATTGAGTGCCTCTCTCCCACTCCAGAAGGTCCCAGGATTGGTTTCCGGTGCCGCCTAAAGAGAAGACAAGCAGACACAGAAGAACAAACATAGAGCAGACAGCGAGCACAAAAAAAAACAACAACGGGGCAGGGGTGAGGGATGAATAAATAAATAACTCTTTTTTAAAAAGTTGAATTAATACCCTAAAAGAAGGGGAGAAAAACTATAAAAATTTTAGAAGATAATATAATTTGCTAACACATAGGGCATGTGCTATATGCGAAGTACTGTCCTAAGTGTTATAAAGATATTAATCCTATCAAGGAACCTACTGGGAAAATAAGTACAATTATTATTTTTATTATTATTCCATTTACAGATAAGATAGTTCTAGCTTAGAGAGATTTTATTTACTTAAGGGACACAGTTTTAAGGTATGTATCCAGGATTCAAATCAAACACTCTTTCCTCTAGTCTGATTCTTAAGCTCTCTGCTGTCCATGAGGGAAAAGGCTTTTTTAAAAAAGAACTAGAAAACACAAATCATAAAGATAAAGGTGTACAAATTTTACTTCATCCAAACTGAAAACTTTTTTTTACAATAAAGTTAACTTCATGCTTAAAAAGAAACACAATAGACTGGGATAAAATTCTTGCCGTGCATATAACCTGTAAAGAATTACTCCAATCCATATAAAGAAAAAGGCAAACCACCCTATCAAAAAGTAGGCACAGGATATAAATGCAATTTTCTAAAACGTAATTTGAGTAGTTAATAAATAAATGAAAACTTACTCAATCCTACTTGTAACCAGGCAAATAAAAATTAAAACAAGGACATAATATTTTTGACCATGAGACTTAAAAAAGAAAATTAAGTTGGGCAATGTCAAATATTGACAAGTATTCCCTGTAAAAGTGGAATTTTATTAACTTGGAAGGCAATCAGACAATATGTAGAAAAGTTGATAAAGTGACAACTGTTAAAAAAAAAAAAAAGAGCAAACTAGCAATTTAGCAATTCTCCTTCTTGATTTCTACCCTTATAATCCTAGATCAGGGGTTCTTAACCTTTTTTGTTCCACAGTCCCCTTTGCCAGCCAGGTGAAATGAATACTACTGTAACTTATTGCATATATTCATAAGTGAAGGAAATGCTAGATTTCAGTTAGAGGTCAGACAAAACAAAAATAATAAGTTGATTTTTTTTTTCAATTCAAGCTCATGGACCTCCTGAAATATTTCCGTGGATCCCTGGTTAAAAACTCCTCTCCTAGAAAGATCACTTGACGCAAAATAAGGCAACATGTACATGGATATTCACTAGTACATTACTTATAAAAGGATAATATCAGAAACAATCTAAGTATCTATCAGAAGATGAATGGATAAATAAAAGGTGGTAAAACAATATAATGAAATATATAACAGGTAAAAAAATGAGTTTAATATATTTTAATATAGAGAAATTTAAAATACAAATTTTTTAGTAAAAAGAAAAGTTTAGGGCCCGGCTAGATAGCTCAGTGGATAAAGAGCTCACTGGGAAACCACATGGGAGGCCCTGGGTTCGGTTCCCGGGGACCTCTCCTAGCGGGCAGACCGCCTTGAGAATGGCAAGCCGCCATGGGCGGGCCGGAGCCGCCGTGGGCAGGGCAAAAAGCTGCCACGGACAGGCAAAAGCCGCCACGGGCAGGGCAG
>PVKH010004456.1:0-23347 GCA_004027955.1 Chaetophractus vellerosus
ATAGTGCTCATTCTAGTGGTTATATAAGGATATCTCACTGTGGTTTTGATTTGTATTTCCCTAATGGCCAATAATGCTGAGCATTTTTTCATGTGCTTTTTTTTAAAAAAAAAGATTTATTTATTTATTTATTTATTCATTCATTCATTCATTCATTCATTCATTCCTCCCCTCCCATTGTTTTGCGCTCAATGTCTGCTGTCTGTGTCCATTCACTGTGTGTTCTTCTGTGTCTGCTTGTCTTCTCTTTAGGCAGCACTGGAAACCAATCCTGGGACCTTCCAGAGTGGGAGAGAAGTGCTCAATCTCTTGTGCCACCTCAGCTCCCTGGTCTACTGCCTCTCTTATTGTCTCTCCTCTGTCTCTTTTTGTTGCGTCATCTTGCTGCACCAGCTCTCTGCTCTGGCCAGCACTCCATGAAGGCCAGCATTCCTGCATGGGCCAGTAATCTGCGTGGGCCAGCTCACCACATGGGCCAGCTTGCCTTCACCAGGAGGCCCGGGGAATCGAACTCTGGACCTCCTATATGGTAGATGGGAGCCCAATCACTTGAGCCACATCCACTTCCTTTTCATGTGCTTTTTGGCCATTTTTATATCTTCTTTGGTGAGATGTCTATCAAGTCTTTTGTGCATTTTTAAATTTGGTTGTGTGTCTTTTTCTTGTTAACTTAAAGGATTTCTTTACGTATTCTGGATATTAAACCCTTATCAATTATGTGGATTCCAAATATTTTCTCCTTTTATGTAGGTTGTCTTTTTATTTTCATGATAAAATCCTTTGAAGAATATAGGTTTTTTATTTTGATAAGGTCTGATTTATCTATTTATTCTTTTGTTGCTGTGCTTTGGGTGGAAAGACTCAGAAACTATTGCCAAACACAAGTTCCTGAAAATGCTTCCTATGTTTTCTTCTAGGAGTTATATAGTTCTATGTCTTACATTTAGGCCTTTGATCCATTTTGAGTTGATGTTTATATATGGTGTGAGGTAGGGTTCCTCCTTTCATGTTTTGTAAATGGAGATCTAGTTTTTCAAGTACCATTTGTTGAAGACACTATCTTTCCCAATTGAGTAGTCATTGCCACCATGTCAAAAATCAATTGAACATAAATGTGAGGGTTGATTTATGAGCTCTCAATTTGATTCCATTACTCTACATGTCTATTCTTATGCTGGTACCACGCTGTTTTGATTACTGTAGCTTTATAATAAGTTTTAAGCGTGAAGCCTCCAATTTTATTTTTATTTTTCCAGGTGGCTTTCACTATTTGGGGCCTCTTATAATTCTAAAATTTTGATTGGCTTTTCCATTTCTGCAAAGAAAATTAGAATTTTTATTGGGATTGCAATGAAACTATATATTGCTTTTGGTAGTATCGACATCTTAACAATATTTAGACTTCCAGTCCATGAACATGGAATATCCTTCCATTTATTTAGCTCTTCTTTCATTTCTTTTAGTGATGTTTGATAGTTTCCTGTATACAAGTCCTTTACATCCTTGGTTAAATTTATTCCTAGATATTTGAATCTTTTACTTGCTAGTGTGAATGGAAATTTGTTCTTGATTTCTTCTTCCAATTGTTCATTGTTGGTGTATAGAAACAATACTGACTTTGGGGTGTTTATGTGGTCCCCCACCACTTTGCTGAAAACATTTGTTACCTGTAGGAGCTTTGTTGTTTGTCAGGATATTTTGTATATCGGATCATGTTATGAGCAAATAGGGAAAGTTTTTATTTCTCCTGTTCAAACTTGGGTGCTTTTTATTTATTTTTCTTCCCTAAATGCTCTGGCAAGAATTTCTAGTACAATGTTGAATAGCAGTGGTGTCAGTTGGCATCCCTGTCTTCTTCCTGGTCTTAGAAGGAAAGCTTTCAGTTTTCACCCATTAAATAGTATATTAGCTGTGGGTTTTTCATATATGGTCTCTATCATGTTGAGGAAGTTTCTTTTTATTCCTAATTTACTAAGTGTTTTTACCAAGAGGTGGTTTTGCGTTTTGTAAAATACCTTTTGTGCCTCACTTGAGGTGACCATTTTTTTCCTTCATTCTGTTTATTATATTAATTGATTCTCTTATGTTGAACTTCCGTTGCATACCTGGGATAAATCTCACTTTATCATGGTGTCTAATTCTTTTAATGTACTGTTGTAATTGGTTTGCTAGTATTTTGCTGAGATTTTTACATCTAATTTCCTGATAGATACTGTTCTGTGAATTTTTTTATCTTGTGCTATCATTATCTGGCTTTTGGTATAAGGGTAGTTTTAGTCTCATAGTGTGAGTTAGGGAGTGTTCCCTCCTCTTCAATTTTTGGGAAGATTTTAAGTAGAATTGGAGTTAGGTCTTCTTGGAATGTTTGGTAGAATTTCCCTGTGAAGCCATCTGGCCCTGCACTTTTCTTTGTTGGTGGGTTTCTGATTTCTGATTCAATGTCCTCACTAATTTTTGGTTTGTGGAGGTCTTCTATTTCTTTTTGAGTCAGTGTAGGGAGTTTATGTGCTTCTAAAAATTTGTCACTTTCATTTTCATTATCTTATTTATTGGCATACAGTTGTTAATGCTATGCTTTCATACTCTTTTATATTTTAGTCGGGTCTGAATATTTCACTTTGTATTTATGATTTTGGCTATTTGTGTCCTTTTTTTCTTTGCCAGTCTAGCTAAAGCTTTGTCAATTTTATTGATCTTCCAAAAAGCCAACTTAAAAAAAATTCTCTTCAGTTTTTTAGTTCTCTATTTCATTTATTTTCCCTCTAATCTTTATTTCCTTCCATCTGCTTGCTTTTTGTTAGGTTTCTCTACTTTTTCTAGTTCTTCCAGCTTTGAAGATAGTTCTATTGTTTGAAATCTTTCTTCTTTCTTAATATAAGCACTTAGACATAAGTTTTAATCTAATTACTACCTTTGCTGCATCCCATAAATTTTGGTATGTTTTATATTTTCATTTTCATTTGCCTCAAGATATTTTCTATTTTCCCTTGTGATTTCCTATTTTTCTCATTGTTTGTTTAAGAGTACATTGTTTAATTTCCACATATTTGTGAGCCTACCATTTCTCCCTTTGTTTTTGATTTCTAGCCTCTTTCTCTTGTGGTCAGAGAAGATACATTGCATGATTTCAAGATTTTTTTTCCCAAATTATTGAGTCTTGATTTGTGACTAAAGATATAGTCTATCCTGGAGAATGATCTTTGTGTACTCAAGGAGAATGTTGTTTTGGCTGAACTGTTCTATATATGTCTGTTTGGTTGAGTAGGTTTAGAGTATCATTCAAGTTTGTATTTCCTCACTAATCTTCTCTCTAGATGTTCTTTCCATAATTGAAAGTGATTTATCCAGTTCTCCTACTATTAATGTAGAACTTTGTATTTCTCCCTTCAAATCTGTAATTGTTTCATATATTTTGGGGCTGTGCTATTAGGTAAATATATATTTATGATTTGTTCTATCTTCCTATTTTGAACTACTGTTTAGAGTCATTTCCTTTCATTCTGAAGTAATCTCTTCAGCATTGCTTGTATGGCAGGTCTGGTGGTGATGAATTCCCTCAGCTTTTGTTTATCTGAGAATGTATTAATCTCTCCATCATTTTTGAATGAAAGTCTCACTAGATATAATTTTTTTGGTTGTTACTAGTGTTCCTTCAGCAGTTTAAATATTTTGACCCACTGCCTCTTGCCTCTGTGGTTTCTGATAAGAAATCAGCACTCAATTCAATTGGGACTCCCTTGTACATAACACACTGCTTTTCTCTCAGCTTTCAGAGCTCTCCCATTTTCATTTGAATTCAACAGTTTATCAATATATGACAGTGTGTGCTTTTCGTCATGTTTATTCTGTTTGGCATTCTCTGAGCTTCCTAGATATACATTTTCACATCTTTTGCTATGTTTGGGATGTTTTACATTATTCTTTGAATATTCCTTTTTGCCCCTTTCTCTCTTCCTTCTACTTCTGTGACTCCCATAATGCATATATTCTTATGCTTGTTTGTGTTCCAGACATGTCTCAGGGTATTTTTGCTTTATATTCTTTTTTCTTTCTGCTCCTCAGTCTGACTCATTTAAATTGTCTTGTCTTTTAGTTCTCTGATTCTTTCTTTGGCTAGCTCCAATCTGCTGTTGAAACCCTCATGGGAATTTTTCATTTCAGTTTTTGTCATCAAATCCAGTAGTTCTGTTTGGTTCCTTTTAAAATTCTTATTTCTTTATTGTGATTTTCATATTGCTTATTTAACATTTTCCTGAAAGCCTTTAGTACTTTCTCTATAATTTCCTTCATCTTCTTGAACATTTTTAAGATTTTTTCCCCATCTTTGTTTGGTATGATTCCAGTCTGGTCTTCTTTGGTGGTTTTTCAAATTTTTATTTTTATCGTCTTCCTGTGGACTGGCAATGATTTATGTTTTGTGGTTTGTCTTGTACTCTTTTGTCACACACTGTGCATTTAATATTTTAAAATGGTAACTCTGATATTTATTCCCTGAGATGTCTTTTTCTTAATTTTGTAACTAGCTGGTGATATAACAGCTTTCTTGATTGTCAATCATCATATCAGGAAAGTACACCAAAGGCAAATACCAAATACATGTTCCACCATGTCTTTTCTTGGCCTGTCTCTTGTCCTGGGCTTGTGCTTGTTAGTTGCTTTAAAGTTCTCCTGTTTACAGTAGTTTGAATGTTCCTCTATGTTCCAGGAGGCAGACCTTCTACCACCTTGGGGTGTTTAAATCAGGTAATCCTTTGCCCTAGGCCATTTATTTCAATAGTTTCCTACACTGCTTTCCTTGTTGGCTAATTCTGCTTTTGCCTTGAGGGTAAATTCTGGGAGGCGTCACCTGGTAACCAAGGAATGGAAAGTGCAATTTATTAGTCTTTACCATATTTTACCAGCTTCTTCCTCCTTCTCTCTCCTGAATACTATACAGTGTTCTACTGGACTAAGGAGTTTTGAAATATTGTTTCAGAGAGTTCCTTCCTGTTTTATAGTTGTTCAGGTGGAGAGATATAATCCTGAAGCTTCCTACCCTGACATCTTCCTACAATCTCTTCTGACCTTGGCTAAATTTTGCCAATCTGTTTGTTTGTTTGTGTGCATACATACGTGTGCTTTTTCATTTAGTTTGGTTGTCATGGATCATAGAAGTCTTAATCAGGTAACTTCATTCTTCCCATTGTGCAGCCAGCTAATACATTATCTCTTCTAGGTAGTCTACTGTTGTAAGTAACCAAGACTAAATTAGTTTTGATTAATAACAACCAATAAATATGTAATTGAGATAAGAATTCTTGGGGTCAAAAAGAAGACGGCTAGTGACAAACTGATAGTAACTTCTCTAGCAGGCACTTTTCTATTCACGTTAAATAAAACAGCTTCAGGAGTGAATCTTGATTTGTCTAAATCATTAAAAGTGACTTAATTTTTCTTACCAAGTGATTGACTTGGAGATGGCAGCTTGACACAATTTTAATTTGTGAAGGATTTGTTTAATACACCATGCATGATTCAGCAGAAATGTATAAAGAACCTGTGTAATTGATATCACTGAGCTATTCAATAAACCTAAGCTGGGGGGAAAATCTCCAAAATTCTTGCAAAGTGAGATAATAAACTCCTTACTATTTATGCAATTTTAATTTGAGTACTCAGTTGCTAAAAACTGAAAGTGCTCAAAACCTTTTAGCAAAAGCTTAAGACAAAATATATTTATTAATTTAGTTTGAGAATCCAAGTATAGCTAGAGAAGGATTCACATAAGACAGAAGCTAAGGAAGGAAGAGTGTAAATAGAGAACAAGGATCTTAAATTCCAGTTTTGGGCATCTGATCTACATCATGTAGACAAAGGGGACAAGGGTTGATGAGTATTTGAGATCAGAAGCTTGAATTGATCTTGTGAAAATCTGTATAATGTGTTGGAGGAGAAAGAAACTAAAAATTGAGAAATGGGCTAGGACTTTAAGCATTAAACAATGTAAAGTAAAATGGTAATAGTGATAGAAAGGAAAGAATTGGGGTGAAAGAAGTTTGAAAGTCAATTGTCAGGCCTACTGACTGATTAAATATAAGGGATGAAAAACATGGATGAGATGATTGCTCTAAGTTTTTGAGAGTGAATAGATGAAAGAATGGACCCATTAATAGAAAACAGGCCAGTCAAGAAAAGAAGTTGATTTTGAGAAGTACCAGACAAATTGAGTTTAAGATAATAGTGGGGAAATCAATGGAAAATATCTATTAGGTTGCTGGAAATTCAGGACTGGCACTTAAGATGAAAATTTCAGACTGGTCAATGCTATAATTTTTAATATAAAAACAACTTTTATATGTATAAATCTCAATGTTTCCTTTTTTTCTTTTATAGATTTATTTTTTATTTATTACATATACCCCTCCTTTCTGCTTGTTCTTGCTGTGTTCATTTTTGTGTTCTTCTCTGTCTGCTTGTCTCTCCCCACTGCGGCGACCCGCTGAGTCAGCTCACCGCGCAGCGGCCTGCCTGCTCGTGGCGGCTTGCCCTGCCTGCGGGGGCTTGCCTTCTCAAGGAAGTCTGCCGCTCGAGGAGGCCCCGGGAACCGAACTTGGGGCCTCCTATGTGGTAAACTGGGCCCTACCAATTGGACTACAGCCGGCCCCCATTCAGTTACTTTTAAGACTCTTTGGAAAGTAATGTCTGTACACAGTGAGAACAATTCATTGATGATGGAAATAGTTAACAATTAAGGACCCTGCTATGTGCTAAACACTTTACTGAGTACTTTCCATGTATTATTACATTTTACCTTCCCAGGAACTCTATGACAAAGGTTTCATGGATGAGGAAACTGTAACTTAAAGAAGTTTAAATATTGTCCAAGGCCACCTGGCCAACTGTAGTGCTGGCAGTCTGGCTTCTGTGCCCAGACACTAAATTTTGCTTTGCTATAGCTTGGCTGCAGTCTTTTTTATTTTTAATTTATTTTTTTAACAGCTAGATGGATGTGAATTTCTGTTTGGTTCTACATATAGATAGACATAGCAGACAGGTAACAGGGTATATTGGCAGGTGGGAAGTGTAGGTGTTTCCATAATGCCTTCCAGTGAATGTGGGCAGAAAGAGGGAATGTCAGAAAGTGGTCCCGTTTCTTGCAAAGCTCTCCCAACCCTCATGGCCAATCTTGAAGATAGTGAAGATTTTGAAAGAGACAACAAAGAACAGTTCTATAACTCCTCTAGCTTTTTCATAGTTCTAATACAAAATGCTGCACTTTTGAAGGACTGCATTTAGTCTTTCAAGTTCTCTTTTTCCATCTCAATTGAAATGTGTCCCAGGTGGTCTAGACAAGTTAGCACCTTTGGTAGGTGCCCAAGACCAATTTCATGGTAAATGCCATGGATCTTTTGCCTATACAGTGGTATGGTGAAGGAACTGAATACAAACAAATATGATGCATATGATTAGAAAGTTTAATTTTGCAAAGGATCCTGAGAGTTAACCTGGGCATACTCCCCAGGATCTACATGTAGGTGGGAATAAAGGAAAGTTGCTGGGGTTGAGTTCAATTTTATTTATAATCTTTAATAACAACAAAAACCAGAATCTTGGAGATGCCCCAGGACGTTCAGAGGGTAACAGTATCATTGATAGGGAACTTGCGTGCCTGGGCTGGTCAAATCCTTTGCCACTGCAAAGTGAGGTAAGGAGGAGGAGCTCTGTGAAAACTGGCAAGTATTTACCAGTGCCATGATTGTGAACTTGATGTTGATGGTGGTGTGTTTGTGTGTGTCTGTCTATGGTGAATTATGTTGAACTTCCCCCCAAGAGACCTTGAATTTTACAAAGAGTACTGGTGTTTGGCATATTGTGCACTTTATTTTTTTAAAGAAAGCTTCTTGTACAAAATGGATAACCTAGTATATTAGTCAGCAAAAGGGGTGCTAATGCAAAATACCAGGAATCAGTTGGTTTTTATAAATGGTATTTATTTGGGATAGATGTCCACAGCTACCAGGCCATAAAGCATAAATTATTTCCCTCACCAAAGTCCATTGCCACCTGTTGGAGCAAGATGGCTGCCAATGTTTTTAAGGGTCAGGCTTCCTGGGTTCCTCTCTTTCCAAGGCTTGCTTGTCTCTGGGTTCAGCTCCTCTGCTAGCTCCACAAAGTCAGCTGTAGACTATGAGGCTCTCTAGGCTTTGCCTCTCTCCAGAAGCCCAGCTGTAGACTATCAGGCCAACAGCTTGTTTCTCTTCCTGGGGCCTTCTCTTTTTCCTTATAACCAAGCTCCTCTGTGTGTTCACTTCCCAGGGCTCCAGTATTAAATCTTAGCATCAGAACTCCAACATCAAAAAGTGCTCCAACTCTGTCCTTTGCCATGCCTTTTTTATTCGATTCCCCACCCACCAAGGGGTGGGGCTCAACGCCCTACTGACCTGGCCTAGTCAATGCCCTAATCATAACTTAATCATGCCCAGATTAACAGACTAGTTTACAAGCATAATCCAATATCGATTTTTGGAATTCATAACTATATCAAACTGCCAAACTGCTACACCTAGTATTAGATATTTTTTATTTTTTTTCAACAGAAAAATATGCATGTTACTGAAAAACCAAATGGTACCAAAAGGCTACTAATGATAAACAATAGCCTTCTCCTTCCCTCTTACACATCCCCCTTTATTTGTATTTCTTCTGGTAACTACCATCATATTTCAAATTATATGAATGTATAGGTATTTTTTTCTAGATGAATTTTAGATGTTTTCTCTTGACTTTCTATTATGCTAGACAATGATTAAGTTCTTTTAAATCATCTCTATTTTCTCAAAATTATAAACATCACCCATTTCTTAAGAAACAATAATTTCCATATACATGATTATGATTATGTAAATATCATTTACTGCAGAGCCAAATTCTCTATCATTGTTACATGTCCCTTCTTGTACAGCATTTTCATCTATATGGAGTTTCTGTCTTTTTTCAAACTTTTAAAATTGTGAAATAAATATAAAAACTGCAAAAAGCACAAAATGTTGCAGTTTAATGAGTAATATAAGCAAATCCTTCGAAAGCCTCCACTGACTGTAATTCCTGATTTCAGCTCTCCCCCACTGCCCTGGAGATAAGCACTTCCTCAGTGTTAGGGCAATTATTTCCTTGCTTCTCCTTATAGTTTCATTGATTATATAGAAATGTCTAAACAATATGCTTTTACCTGTTCTTAATTTTTTTATAGATAGAATCATAATATTGGAAGCACAAAAAGAACAAATATATTTAAATTGTACTCTGAAGATTTGGGTGAGGTATAAAAAATTCCCTGGAGTTAAATGTAGGAAGATAGTTCTGGAAACAAAAAGAGGAAAATTTTGGGAAGATATTTTTAGAGAATAACCTAGTTTGAGGTTTTTGTGTGTGTGCTTGTGTGTGCATGCCTGTGTGTGTCTGCTTATGTGTGTGTTTTAGCTGCCAATCACCTGTTCGAATGGGAGGAAGCCCATTTTGTAAGTCAGGATGTGAGAGAATAGAGCTGGGCGTGGAGAGAATTCCACCTGCTTATGGGATCTGTGAGTTCCTCTGTGTACAGTCTGAATGAAAAGCACTGAGCCAGATCATTGCCCAGAATGAATTTACCTTAGGGCAGAGAGTGATTCTATGAGAGTACTTCAACTCTGACATTCCAGGAAGAGCTCTCTGCCTGTATATTAAGAAGCAATTTGGCAATATATGTGATATTCAACAGTTTTTGACTCATGCCTTTTCATTTCAATTAAATTGAGTAATCCATGTCCAACAAAAGGCCTTGCACACAGTGGGGTCTTGACAAATATTTGATGAGCAAATGCTGTTCTTTGGTACAGTAGAGAGCTCTAATTCTTTGAATGAGTTGGTGAAAAGCAGTGACGTGTGAGTGGCACAGAGTATAGTTTTGGACTCCTAATCTCTCTAGATGTATTGGATTACACCCCAGAGGATGTAATTCAGATACAACTGTCCTGGCTCTGTTTGTGTTTGGAGCCTGGGCAGGAGCTGGGATGGCTTCCGCAGAAATATGAGAAAGGGACCTGGGGCCAACCTGACCCCTTCATTAGCTTCCTGATTAGAACATCAGAATTGTTTTGTGTGCTAAACCTTTTGGAAAGTATTGAAGGAAGGAAGGATAGTTTTAAAAGAGCAATTTATCAATATGAAATAGCTTCCCAAGTGTGCTCTTGATCAGACACGTCTTACAATTAGAATGTTCACAGCTTATTTATTTATTTTGTTTTGCTCTGGTCACATAGAGCTGTGGGGACGTGACACTAGGGCATTATGGATTTCAGATGTTACCAAGTCAATTTGCCATCTAACGTGGCTTTAGAGAGCAGAAGTAATTTTCCTGGGTACACTGACTTTTTGGGCACCTGACAAATGTTTTCAGAACTGGCATAAAAGAAAGATTGCTTCTTTACAGACAAAGGACATCCCCCCTCCCATTGCCTGCAATGAAGTGTTTTCTTGATGGTGCTTTCTTCAGCACTTTCTCTTTTCTGATTGTGTATCTCACACAAATAGCATAAAAACAACCCAAGAAATAAAGAAATTGCCCAAAATACCACTAGTTAAATATAGAAAATATCTTAATTTTCAGTGATTCCTTATAGACACTATATCCATGCATAAATTATATATGATAATCAAAATATAGTTAAACTATCTTCCATTTATCATCAAAATTGATGTTATGTGTATTTTCCACATTGAATAAATTTCATAAATCATCATATTAATGGCTGTATTCTATTGGTGAATATGTTACATCTCTATGGATTTATCTGTTGCTTGATGATTATTTAGAGAGTTTCCAGGTCTTCTTACTATTAAAACCACTGAAATGAGGGATTTTGCATGTGTGGTTTTTTACTTCTTTTTAAAACAGTACAGCATAGGGATGATCCCTTTCCTAAAGTCATTTACATTTTAGTGGAGATAGAAAGACTCGAAATAAAGTGCATGCAATAATGGGTAACAGTTGCTATAGCAGCTGGGTACAGGGAGGGCACTGATAATATTGAATTCCTGATGAGTCAGAAAAGTTTTTGTTTTTGTTTTTTATAAAAGTAGTGATGTTGTTACAGGGTCTTGAAAGATATGTGGGTTTTAACCAAATGTGTGGAAGTAGAAAGGGAATTCCAGACTCAGGGAAGAGCTTGAACAAGATCAGGGGGTTTGGTAAGTTCTGGACACTGCTAGTTATTAGGAGTGATTGGAGGTCAGTGGAAGGAGGCCGGGCTGTGGGGCCAAGGTGGGAATCAGATTATGAAGAGCCTGTGTGCTCATCTTCAAAGTGGTATTTTGTTGACTAGGCAATGGTAGGGATTGAAGGGTTTTAAGCAGATGAGAGATACAATGTATTTTCTCCTTTAGAAAGATCTGTCAGCCTTAAGGAGGAGAGATTTGAAAGTGACAAATTACTGGTGGAAGATAAACCTGCATGTCTGTTGATAGCTCATGTAGTAGGTGACAGGAGCCTTGGGCACAATGAGTTGTATTGCTTATGGAATTTTTTGTCAGTTCAGGATGGAACTAAAGAGTTTAAGGTCATTTCTATAAATTATATATACACACACAAACATATACACACACACATTGAAAATATTTGAGTGGACGGCTTTACCAGTGGAGATTGTGTAGACTGAGGCAAAACCAAAGACAGAAGGTTGGGGCGTAAGGCTGGTTGTAGAGGAAGCAGGAGAGAGAAGAAAGTAAAGGCTACGGGCCAACCAGGAAGCTGGAAGGTAAATCAGGACTGAATACTCAAAAATATTTATTGGATAGGTATTTTGGAGAAAAAATTATTTGTCCATTTAATTCTCTCTGGATTAAAACCCTTTTTACAATCCATGTGGATTTTTCCATATCTCTTAGATATTAGTCCTTTGTTAAAGGTCATTTTTGGCATTAATTTTTCCTGTACATTGTTGTATTTTTTCCAATTTTGGCCATCATGAGTGCAACAATTTAAAACACTTGAATTGTGATTTCTTCTTCTGTGCTTAAATCTTGGTGTTACACACACACACACACACACACACACTATTGCACTTTTTAGACTGCCTTTGCCATTACAAGTCTGATATATCTTTCAACTTTCAGATATAAAATTGATGTATGATTTTATCTTCTGAAAGCAATTTTTGAGATTATTAAATGTGAAATACATGGAAATGGGATTTGAAGGCATGAGGCTTAGAGGTAGGGAAACTAGGTAGGATTGCCTGATTTGATATTTCTTATTGCAAAATGCTACAACATATTTATGTCTTAGTTTGAGTTTCCTCAAAGGAGAAGCCTGAAAAAAGGATCCGAGTGCAGGTGGCTTATTTTAGGAGATCTTGGAAAGCATAAGTCAGGGTTTGGTGAGACTGAGACAGAAACAGGAGAAAAACTAGAAAGTGTTGGCTAACTTTCATGGGCAAATGGGGCTTAATCTACCTGGGCCCTTCTGACTCCACTCACTCCCACGACTCGTGGTTGAGACTGGCCTTTTGAACTGTGTCTGTGCACGATCTGTGCTGTGTTACCCACTTCTTCCCGAACCAGAAAAACCAGAGATGCTGTGGTTTGCGTTTGAGGTGGGGCATGGAACAGGCCATCCCAGCTGTGATGAGACCAGGGGAGCCGTGGGTGTGGCACAGAACGCTCCTAAGGGTGTAATACAATTGGGCGTTAGCATCTTGTGATTGTTGGCAGTCACTAGTGAGTATGGAATTACATTATTTTCAGCTAAAAATGGTATTTCTTTATATACATATACTAGATAACATAACCACTTATTCATCTCCAAAGACAACATAATTACAAATAGAATTTCAAAGAGATCTTCTCCACTCTGTCAAATTAGACACATCATTTTGGAATCAGAGCAATCTGTTATAGAGTCCCAGTTTTGCTGCTTATTTGCTGTGAGATTTTAGGGAAATTAATTAACTTTTCTAGTCATCAGTATTTTAATTTGTAAAATGAGAATAATCATATATAACTCATGAGAATATTGCAAGAATTATGGAACATACATACATCAGGCATGGATTAGGTACTCAATAATTATTAGTTTTCTTTTATTTTAAAAAATCTGTTTAACTCTTTCCTCTCCTTTGCTTCCTCCCCCCTACCTCCCTCCTTCTCTTCCTTCCTTCTTCCTTCCCTCCCTCCCATCCTTCCTTCCTTCTTCCTGTCCTTCTTTCCAATTTTTAAATTCAGTTTTCAATAGAAAATAAATAAATATGCTGGTTAGGATGAGCAAAGAAAAATAGAATAAAAGTGGTATAACATTGCATTAGGTTAAATAAAGAATTTTGGATATGCATAGAGAACTTTGACATTTAAGTAATGGCAAATTAAAGAATTGCTTGGAGAAAGAAAATATATAAGCTTACTATCCAAATTTTAGACTAAAAATCCAGCTACTACAGCCTAATTTTCTTTTCTATGGTATTTGAAAAGATTTAACATTTTATTTAATTAATTAATTTATTTTTTCGGTTACATATCCCCCCCTTTATGCTTGCTCTTGCTGTGTGTTCATTTTTGTGTTCTTCTATGTCTGCTTTTTGTCTCCCCCCATTGCGGCGACACGCCGAGTCGGCCCAACGCGTGGGCGGCTTGCGCCGCTCGTGGGCGGCTCTGTTCCGTTTTGTGGGCAGCTTGGCTCCGTTTTTTGCGGGCGGCTCCACTCTGTTCGTGGGCAACTTGCCCTGCCTGTGGCGGCTTTTTTGCCCTGCCCACGGCGGCTTTGCCCCACCCACGGCGGCTTGCCCCCTCAAGGCGGTCTGCCCGCTTGGAGAGGTCCCCGGGAACTGAACCCGGGGCCTCCCATGTGGTGTACCGGCGCCCTATCCACTGGGCTACAGTCAGCCCCAGATTTAACATTTTAAAAATCTATTATTTCTAATTTTATTTACTTGAATGGGCATGTCCTTGATCATAATTTTAAAATTTTCTCTTGAATATTTTCTGATCTTCCCTTTCTTTAATGCACACCCATTCTCCATTGCTTTTTTGTTTATGGCCTTAAAATCTAGAGATAAAGAAAAAAAAGAAATACCAACAGGTCTAAATATTGAAAGGTCAGAGTATTCAAACACATACACACACACACACACACACACAATTTCACTGTTTAGAATGCCTTAGCCATTACAAGACTGATATATCTTTCAACTTTCAGATATAAATTGATGTTTTAGGGGAGCGGGAGTAGCTTAGTGTTTGCGCTCCTGCTTCCTATAGTATGAGGTCCCAAGTTCAATCCCTGGTACCTCCTAAAAGGAAAAAAACTGTTGTATCATTTTTTTCTTCTGGAAGCATTTTTTGAGATCATAAAAATATGCAGACAATATGGAAATTGGGCCCGGGTAACTCAAAATTGAGAGTATTTTCTGTTCATGGGTAGTATATTAAGTATATTAGTTTCTCAGTTGCTAAAGCAATGGGTAGGCCTAACAACAGGAACTTATTGGCTCACATTTCAGAGGCTAGAAGGCTTGCTTACCCCTGGGTCAGTATTCTCCTGGCTGGCAGGCAATCTTTGGGGTTCCGTGGCTTTTCATTCACATGGTAATGCACGTGACAGCATCTTTTCCTTTCTCTTCTGGGTTCTGTTTACTTAGAACATCATGCTTCTACGATGGCTTCTCTTCTGTATCCATTTTCCTTTGCTTTTAAGGACTTCGGCCATATTGGATTAAGGCCCACCCTCTTTCAGTTTGGACAGAACTTAACTAATAACATCTTCAAAGGCCCTGTTTACAAATGAGTTCACACACATAAGACCAGGGATTGGGTCCTGAACATGCATTTTTTGAGGGAACATGATTCAATCCCCAACAGGTTGTTTGAAGGCATCAAAGGCTCTGGCTTCACTGGCTGTTTTATTAAATACTTAAAGTAATAAAATATCAACAAATTCTGGTTTGGTTTTGTTCCCCATTGACATTTTGTTCTAGAGGCTGGTGGCTCTCTGTACAGTTGTGTAAATTCTTTGCTCCCATTTGGCACAAATGGGAGGTTGGTCTTAGAAATCTTCATTTGTGAAGAATGAAATAATCGCAGGGACAAGAATGGGTGTAAGGTGGAGGAGGAAAAGGGGAACTGGAGATCCCTGGAATATGAAGGCTGTTACCCAGTCAGGAGTTTTCCTGTAATGGATATTTTATGTTTTTGTCTGCACAGCACTTTTTCATTTGGATCCAGCTTTTTCTTTACCCTGTGCAATCTTGTCAGGATTTCAAGCACTGTGTCTGACTTCTGGCCAAGTAGTGCTAGTGGCTGAAACTTGACAATCATAATGCTAAAAACAATATGAAGAAAAAAAGCTTGAAATTCTTGACTACATAAAAAATTTAAAATGCATTAAAGAAATCATCATAAGCAAAATCAAATGGAAGTTGACAAATTTGGTGAAAATGTTTTCAATATGCATCACAGATAGAGAGCTAATATCCCTTATACATAATGAATTCTTAAAAATTGAGGGGGAAATTACAAAAAACAGTAGAAATTAAGTAACAGGTATGAACAAATAATTCACAGTATGATATCAAAGTAGCCCTTAAACATGTAAAAATATCTAACTTCAGACATAATTAGGTAAATGAAAATTAAATTATACTGAAATAGCATTTATCACCTTTCCCAACTGGTGAAAATTAAAAAGTATAACTACTTTCCATTGGCAACGCTGTGAGGAAACCTGCACTCTCATATATTGCTGATGGAAATGCAAATGAGTACAACTCTGTTGGGGGAGAATATGACAATATCTAACAAAACTACATAACAGTTTACCTTTTGACCCAGCAATCTCATTTATAGGACTCTCCTAAAGATATGCCTTTAACAATACACAAATGCATATGCATAAGGTAATTCATCATGGCATTGTTTGAAATTGCAAACTATTGGAAATAACTTAAATGGCCATACATAGGAAAGTGCTTAAATGGACTTTGGTACATCAACACAATAAAGTATGATGAAGCTGTAAAAAAAATGAGAAAAAGCTCTGTAAACTGATATGTAGTGATTTCCAAGAAAGATTATTAAATAAGTAAAACAAAGTACAAATTAGTATCTATACAAATCAGTATCCTACCATTCTTGTAAGAAAGAAGGGCTAATAAGAAAATATACATGTGCCTGCTCATTTGAGGGAAAAAGAGTACAGAAGAGATAAAACAGAAACCAATGATATTGACCTTACATCGTAGGAAGTGGGTGGGAGTAGGGTAGAAAAGAAGAGACAATTAGAATAGACTAGAAGTGTTGGGGATACCGATTTGTTTATTTCTGACTTTTGGAAAAATATTAATGTTTCATATACTCAAATAAATAATTAAAATCAACATGAATGCAAGGAAACTAAATGAAAAACCAACAGAAACAAATGAACCTAACTGTACCTCAAGTTAATAACAAAACCACAATGAGAAGGAGAAGGGAAAAAAAAGAAACCATGAACCTAAGAAATTTTGAGGGACAATATTTTAACCAAATAAACTAAGGCTAAAGACAAAAAAATGTACACAAAAAGTGAATTTTTATTAGTAGGCTTGTTGTGTGGGTTAGCAATTTTGAAACGATTATATGTGTATTCTAGAACTGAGCAAATACATGCATATATTGTGGATAATAAGAGTTAGGTTTCTAACTGTAGGAGGCAGGAGATACAGATAAGGAAAGGGATGGATGTAAATGTCTTTCAGCCATAAACGATCAGTTGAACAAGTTGGTTTTTTACTCATTGCAGTGAGAGAGATCACACCCATAGGGAACTGTGAATTTTCTCATAAAAGGATGTTAGATGGAAGTTAGTATAGGATTTGGCTTTTGGTTGGGTGATTCATGCAAGGGTCTAAGAAAGTGGGATTTGCTCTAGCCTGTATTCTGTCAGAAAGCAGGGTAATTCTGTGATCACGTATCTCAGTAAATTTCATCTATGGGATGGCAGAATGGAGGGTGACTAAATCTGTAATTGGTAAAGATGTAACAGTGATTCATTTTTGCCAAGAATGAGGGATGTTTGATATTTTGTGGGTAGCTCAGTGACCTTGTATTTTATTTTATTTATTTTTAATGGGTTTAGAAAAAATTACTCCGTGGCTTTGTTTTGTGTCTGTTTTTTCATGGCTTGTTGTGACCCTGTCTAATGTTGGTATTCTGTGAGATTGTTTTTATTCAACAGGAGTATAGCTGTTGAGGGCTAGGTCAGCTTTAGGATGTCATCATGGGCTGCTTTTCTCCCCTTTCTTTTGGAGGAATCAGTAGAGATGCATGATTAATGCACATGAATATATATTTCTTAGCTCTGTCTACTGACAATCTAGATGTAATGAGACTCCGGTGTTAATGAGCACATTTCTCAACCACAACTGGTTTGTAAATACCACTCTCCAACAAAAGAAACGTGAGCTCCTTAGAAGTGCAGGAAAATTATATGATGAATCTAGAACACCTTATGGTGTCAGAAAGTAAGGAAGCATTCAGAAAATGACTGGTATTTGTCAAAAGGACACAGGAACCAACTTGAGGGGCTCCCTATGGCCAAATACGGGGCATTTTGAGCAGTAAAATAAAAGATTTTGGTAATACATTATAATACATAGAATTAAGTAAGAATCCATGAGTCTTTACTGATACAAATAAATAATTGAATAAATATATGGAGAAATAAATTGGAAGAGGACAGAAAGACCTCATTTCTGTGGTATTACAACTAGTAAATGTAGAAGGAATGGTAGAAATAGAAATACTACAATAAGAATTGTTTCAGGCAAGAATCATCATGGATGCTAAAACTAGTGGGCAAATGCATGATGAAAAACAGGAAATTTGCATTGTCTCAGAGTATCTCCCAAGATACAATGGGAAAACAGTAACTTCATACTGGAGAACATTGGAAGACATCACAAGTAATGAGACAATTTGGCAATTGACATCATATGCCACCTAATATGATAAATTGAGAAAGACATTATATTACTTCTGTGATATTATTACAAAAAATGTACTGTATAAGCCCAGTTCAATAATGAGGGAAGAGTAGACAAACTCATATTTTGAGACATTCTACAAAATAATTGGTAAGTACTCTTCAAAAGTATCAAGGTTATGAACTATAGAGAAAGACTGAAGAACTGTTTCAGATTAAAGTAGACTAATAAGACATAGCAGCTAAATCCAACATGTCATCCTCGATTGGCAGTTGGAAGAGAAAAAATATATTAATATTCAATAGGCAAAATTTGAATGAAGTCTGTAGATTTGATAAGACTATTGCATCAAGGTCACTTTTCTGATTTTCATTTTGTACTCTAGTTATGAAAGATGCAACCATTTGGACAATCTTGATGAAGTAAATACACATAACTTCTTTGTACTATTTTTGTAGTATTTTGTAAGTCTGAAATTATTTCAAAATGAAAAATTTTTAAATTGAGTTTGTTTTCTAGACCTTTTGTGCTACTGTAAATAAATTTTATTTAAAGTTTCAAGGTTCAATTTTTATTTCTAGACCACAGACTAGAATTGATTTTTGTATATTAATTATCTTGCTAAGTTTAATTATTAGTTTTAGTAGCTTTTATGGTATGTTCTTTGGCATGTTCTACACAGATAATCATGTTTTCTGTGAATAGTGAAATTTTTATGTCTTTTTCCCTTTAGTATATATGCCTTTTATTTCTTTTTCATGCTTTTTTGCCTTGGCTGAGACCTTTAGTTTGATGTTGAATAGGAGCAGTAAGTACAGCATTCTTGACTCTTTCCTGATCTTAAGGAGAAAGGCTTCACTCATTACCCGATAAGTATTATTTTAACTGTAGATTTCTTGTAGATGTCTTTTACCAATTTGAGGGAGTTTCCTTCTAATCCTAGTTTGCTGAGAGTTTTTATCATTAGAATTTAAATTTTATGAAATGCTTCTACTGAATCTATTTGGATCGTATCTTTTTCCTTTTTTATCTATTAATATGGTGAATTACAAGAATTAATGTTTGAATGTTGAACCAGCTCTGCAATAAAACCTGCTGGGTCCTTAATGTATTCTGGTTTATTTTTTAATATTTCTGGATTCATTTTACTAATATTTGTTTAGGATTTTTGTCTCTCTTTTCATGAGAGATTTGGCCTGTAGTTTTGTTTTCTTGTAATTTCCTTGGTTGGTTCTCATACAGGCTTATTCTAGCTTCAGATAATGACTTGGAAAGTATTCGCTCCTGGTTAGTTTTCTGGAGAGTTTAGGTAAAGTTGCTTTTGTTTTTTTCTTTAATGTTTGGCAGAATTTACCAGTGATTTCTTTATTGTAATATTTTAACCACAAATTTACTTTCTTTGGTAGATATAGGAATATTCAGATTATCTATTTCTTCTTGAGTGAGCTTTGTAATTTTATGTCTTTCAAGGAATCTGTCAATTAGGTAAAAGTGAGGAATTTCATGAACAACTTTATGTATAGGTTTATAAAGTTGTTCACAAAATTCCTCTATTGTTTTTGTTAGAGAAGTTGTAGGTTTACAGAAAAATGATGCATGAAATAAAGAGTTCCCATATACTACCCTATTATTAATACCTTGCATTAATGTGGTACATTTGTTACAAATGATGAGAGGATATTTTTATAATTGTACAATTAACTATAGATCATGTTTTACTTTAGGGTGCATTGTTTCTGTTGTACAGTCCTATGCTTTTTAAAAAATTATTCTAGTAACATATACAACCTAAATTTCCCCTTTAGACCACATTCAAATATATAATTCAGTGGTGTTAATTAAGCTCACATTGTTGTGCTGTCATCACCATTCATTACCAGAATTTTTCCTTCAACCCAAATAGAAACTCTGTAAATTTCAGCATTAACACTCAATTTTCTACCCCCATCCCAGCCCTGGTAACCTGTATCCTAATTTTGACTCTATGAATTTGCTTATTCTTTTATTTCATATCAGCCAGATCATACAATATTTGTCCTTTGGCTTCTTTCACTCAATATGATTTTTTAAAGTTTCATTGATGTTGCTGCATGTATCAGAACTTCATTACTTTTATGGATGAATAATATTCCATTATATATCTATGTATATAAATATATATATATACCACATTTTATTATCCATTCATGTGGTTGATGGACACCTGAGTTGCTTCCATCTTTTGGCAAGTATAATAATGCTGCTATGAACATCAGTGTTAAAATATCTGTTTGAGTCCCTGCTTTCAATTCTTTGGGGTATGTACCTTGAAGTGGGTTTGCTGGGTCATATGATAATTCTTTACTTAACTTTCTGTGGAATCAACAAACTATTTTCCATAGTGGCGGCACCATTTTTACATTTCCACCAATAATGAACAATATATGAGTGTTCCTATTTCTCACATGCTCTACAATACTTGTAATTATCCATTTTTAAAAAATAGTAGCCATTCTAGAGGGTGTGAAATGGTATCTCATTTGGTATTAATATGTATTTCCCTAATAGTTCATGATGCTGAGCATCTTTTCATGAGCTTTTTGGTCATTTGTATTTCTTCTTTGTAGAAATGTCCATTCAAGTCTTTTGCCCATTTTTAAATTGGATTGTCTTTTTGTTGTTGAGTTGGAGGATTTCTCTACACATTCTAGGTAAAAGTGAGTTATCCCTTATCAGATATGTGGCTTCCAAATATTTTTACCCATTGTGTGGGCTTTTATTTTCATGATAAACTCCTTAAACTTTAAATTAAAGTTTTTATTTTTGAAGTCCCATTTGTCTATTTTCTCTTTTTTTGCTTGTGTTTTGGGAGGGAAGTCCAAGAAACCATTGCCTAACACAACTTCCTGAAGATGCTTCCCTACGTTTTCTCTAGGAATTTTATAGTTTTGTAGTTTTGTTCTTGTGCCAGTACCATGATATTTTGATATTTTGTAACTTTGTAATAATAAGTTTTAAGGTTTATAAGTGTGTCTTCTGCGATGGTTAGGCTAATGTGTCAACTTGGCCAGGTAATTGTGCCCAGGTATTAGGTACAGCAAGCACTGGGTTAATTGAGTTTACTGCATGGATGGCTGATTACATCTGCATCAATCAGCGAAATTGGATCAAGAATGGATGACACTTTTATCCATTCAGTTGCCTGCCATAAAAGGGAACTGATTTCAACATTCAGAGAGAATTTCTCAGAAATTCGTTGTTTGACGGCGAACTTCTCCCAGAAACTCATCAAGGACCCTTCATCGGTCTTTCATCGGAACCCCTGGCTTGCAGCCTGCCTGCAGAACCTGGATTTGTGCATCCCCACGGTCACGTGAGAGACTCTTATAAAATCTTATATTTTTAACAGATATCTCCTGTTGATTCTGTTTCCTGTGAGAACCCTGACTAGAACATCTTCCAACTTTGTTCTTCTTTTTCAAGATGGCTTTGGTTCTTCATGACCCCTTACCCTTCCCTATAAATTTGATGATTGGCTTTTCCATTTCTGTGAAGAAGGCTGTTGGAATTTTGATTAAGATTGTGTTGAATCTGTAAATTGCTTTAGGTAGAATTAATATCTTAATGATATTTAATCTTTGAATCAATGAACACAAAATGTCCTTTCATTTATTTAGGTCTTTGATTTCTTTTAGCACTGTTTTGTGTTTTTTTTTTTTTTTTGTGCAAGCAAGGCCTTTACATCCTAGGCTAGATTTATTCCTAGATATTTTATTCTTTTAGTTGCTATTGTAAATGGAATTTTTTTTAAAAAAATTCTTCTTCAGATTGTTCATGAGTAGTATTTAGAAACACTACTGATTTTGGGGTGTTGGTCTTATATTCCACCACATTGCTAAATTTGTTTATTAGGTCTAGTACCATTGTTGTGGGTTTTTTAGGATTTTCTGTATTTAGGATCATGCAATCTGTAAATAGGGAAAATTTCAATTCTTTTTTTCCCAATTTGGATCCTTTCTTTCTTTCTCTTGCCCAATTGCTCTAGTTAGGACTTCTAGTACAATGTTGAATAACAGTGGTAATGTTGGGCGTCCTTGACTTGTTCCTGGTCTTAGAAAATTTTCAACATTTCAGCATTGGGTATGATGGTAGCTTTGGGTTTTTCATATATCCACTTTGTCATGTTGAGGAAGTTTTCTTCTATCCTTAGTTTTCCAAGTGTTTTTATCAAGAAGGAGTGCTGAATTTTGTCAAATGTAGTTTCTGCATCAATTGAGGTGATTGTGTGTCTTTTTCCCCTTTGTTCTTTTAATGTGGTGTATTACATTAATTGATTTTTTTTTGTTAAATATACCTGGGATAAATCCTACTTGATCACCATGTGATTCTTTAATGTGTTGGATTTGGTTTGCTGGTATTTTGTTGAGGATTTTTGCATCTATATCTGTAAGGGGTATAATCTGTAATTTTCTTTTCTCGTGTTATCTTTATCTGGCTTTGGTATGAGGGTGCTGTTGGCTTCATGAATGAGTTAGGGAGTGTTACTTTCTCTTCAGTTTTTTGAAGAGTTTGAGCCTGATTGGTATTGAGTATTCTTGGAATTTGGTAAAATGGGCTTTACCATTTAATCTATTTACTTGTTATTGGTTTGTTGAGGTCATCTGTTTCTTCTGGAGTCTGTGTAGGTAGTTTGTGTGTTTCTAGGTATCTGTCCATTTCACCTATGTTATCTAATTTGTTGGTATACAGTTGTTCATAGTATCTTCTTATAGTCCTTTTTATTTCTGTGGAGTTGGTAGTGGTCTCACCCTTGACATTTATGATTTTAGTTGCTTTTGCCTTCCCTCTCTGTTTTTTCTTTGTCAGTATAGTTAAAGGTTTGCTGATTTTATTGCTTTTTTCAATGAACCAGCTTTTGGTTTTGATGATTCTGTTATTATTTTTTTTTAAGATTTATTTTATTTATTTCTCCCCCCATCCCTCGTTGTTTTTGTGCTTGCTGTCTGCTCTCTGTGTCTGTTCATTGTGTGCTTATCTTCTTTTCAGGAGGCACCAGGAACCGAACTTGGAACCTCCCATGAGGGAGGGAGACAACCAATGGCCTGAGCTACCTCTGCTCCCACTTGTTGTGTCTCTCACTGTGCTTCCTCGTGGTTATTCTTTATTGCGTCATCTTGTTGCATCATCCTGTTGTGTCAGTTTGCCATGCCAGTCTGTTGTGTCAGCTTGCAGTCTTGCTCATCTTCTCTAGGAGGCATCCAACTGCTTGAACCACATCTGCTTCCCTATTCTGTTATTTTTCATTCTCTATTTCATTTGTCCACACTCTAATCTATGTCATTTTCTCCCTTCAGCTCCCTTTGGGTTTAGTTTGCTCTTATGTTTCTACTTCCTTGAGTTGT
>PVKH010004457.1:0-23345 GCA_004027955.1 Chaetophractus vellerosus
ATTTATAACATTTTAGTCATGTTATCCAGGGTTAATTACTTCTGAAAACACCTGTTTGCATGATTCATATAGATAATTCGAAAAATACATTAATAATGAGTCACTTTTGGTATGTAGATTCAGTTACTCAATAGACCTATCCGCTTGGTTTACCAGGTTATGTTATTTGATAAGATCCCTTTCCATAATCAGTACTCTTATCTGTTGAATCCTCCTGACACCAAACATGCATCTGATCCAGAGGAGGTAGTGGCGATGCTGGAACATGCAGCTTCTCTGCCTCGGTTTGCTGAGGTCATTACATCAGCTCTCTTTCTCCATCAATCCACTCTCATAACCCTTTACAGTTCCATATTTAGAGTTTATTTTGCATAGGTTGTAGTTCTCATTTTCTGAGTCCTAACAACATAGAATAAAAATCCCTTAATGTTATTCAGCACATAATCCAATTCACACTCCTACTTCTGGGAACATCTGATCACATTAATGATTTATAGCTTCTTGCAAAGTTTAATCACAGAAGTTGGCACTTCCTAACCTGACCTTAGCCCTCTGCCCATTTATTCCTTCCTCAGATAGCACCTCAGAGGGCACCCAATACTTTACACATAGCACTCAATAAATATCAATTGGATTAAATTGAGTTTTATCCTTGTCCTTATTTTTGTCTCAGTAAATTGAGATTATGAATGAATTTCTGGGATTTAAATAAGTTTTAGTTTCAGACATGAGTGGCTTGGAAATTAGTTGATTGGGTACTTAGCAACAATTTTGTTTAGTAGAGAAAGAGTCAAATGGGTGAATAGGAGGTAAAAATAAAAAGGTGCTAGAAAAAAAACACCCAGTTGAGATAAAACTGACACTGAGGTGAGTCTCGGCAAAGGTTTATAAACTCAAGTAACTATAAAATAAATGAAAAATGTTTAGCTTGTGTATATGCATAAAATGTGAAACATCGACAGTAGATGCAGGATGTTGAGGTACTATGGAGAGACTACTATGGGAAAAAGATAAATTCGGAAAGGGGATTGTTATGAGGTCATAGCTGCAGTCAACATATGTTATTATGCAGGCATGGTGACACTCTCTCAGGAAGAGACACTTGAAGTTTAAACATTTGTTACCCAATGTAATGGCTAATTTCATGTGTCAGCTTGGCTAAGTTTTAGTGTCCAGCTGTTTGGTCAAGTGAAACCTGGCTTGATTACTACTGTGGGGGTCTTTCATGGACGTAAATCATTAGTGAGTTGATTGATTCTATGGCTGATTACATCTACAATCAACAAAGGAGATTTCCTTCAGCAATAAGAGAAGTCTCATCCAATCAGTTAAAGTCCTTATAGGGAGAATGGATGATTTCAGCAGCCAACCACCTTCTCCTTGGGAATTCATTGAAACTTTCATCCAAGTTCTCAATTTACAGCTTCTCCTGGGGAATTCAACATCGCCATCGAGTTCCAAACTTGCAGCCTGCCCTACGGAATGCATACTTGCCAATCCCCATGGTCATGTGAGCCAATTCTTATAATAAATCTCTTAATATTTACATATATATATATATATATATATATATATGCTGTTGGTTCTATTTCTCTTTAGAAGAAATTAATACGTCCAACAAGGCGTTTTTATTAATGGAGCATGTGATGGTTAAGCTAATGTGTCAACTCTGCCAGGTAATTGTGTCCAGGTTTTGGTCCAGCAAGCACTGGGCTAATTGCAATACAAGAACATTTATGGACTTTAGTCACCAGTGAGTTTCCTGGGTGGATGGCTGATTACATCTGCATCTATCAAGGAGATTGCCTTCAGCAATGGGTGACACTTTTATCCAATCAGTTGAATACCTTAAAAGAGAAAAAGGATCTTCATTGGACTTTCATCAGAGCCTCTAGTTTGCAGCCTGCCTGTGGAACCTGGACTTGTGCATCCCCACGGTCACGTGAGAGACTCTTATAGAATCTCATATTATTGACAGATATCTCCTGTTGATTCTGTTTCCCTAGAGAACCCTGACTAATACAGAGCACATTTGTTTGTTTTTTTTTAAATCAAATGAAAGGTTAATATTCAGAGCTTAATAGTGGATATTACTTGATAATGTAGCCATATAATGTTGACTGCCTTAATCCTGAAGTTTTACTAATTTGTTTTGGAGAAACTGGAAAACTTGTCACCCATCTCTTAGACTGAAAAAGAATGCAAGAAAACAAAACAAAGCAAAGCTCTGTGAATTTTTGCAAACACCTTGTTAAGTGGAATTCAGAGACTAATTTGTGTACATTACCATTATCTTACCACTTACTAATATTATCATCTTATTGGGAGGCAGCTTGGTATAGTTTTTAAAAGCATAGGGTTGGTGTCAACCTAACTAGGATCCTAATCATTGCTCTGCCATTCACTAGCTGTGTGCCTTTGAGAAAGTCATGGCATCAATCTGGGCCTCAATTGCTTGAACTGTAAAATGAGGATAACACCTATCCCACGAGGTTATTTTGAAAATTAAATGTTGTGATGCATGTAATGTCACTGCTACATGAGCTGAACCATTAATGACATTAAGCAATGGTGGTGATAAGTGTTTTTTAAGAGTATCTGAGATTTAAGCCTATAGAATCACGAGGCCACAAGATGCATATCGGCAAAGTTTCTCAAAATGAAGACAAGGCAATACTTCGGTATACAGGCATTCAGGTAGTGCACACCCAAAGGCACTACCCCAGCAGCTTACATGAGCATGTGAGAACAGGAGTGGAGATTCTAAGGCTTCCAGGTGAATCCTGGAAAGACCAAAAGAGACCCTCACATAAACAACAACCCAGTAACATACGTGAGATCTCTCTCTCTTTCACACACACACATGCATGCATATCACATGTGTCTGTGACCAGGCCCTGGCCAGACCTCCCTGCCCAGAGCTCTCAGATCCCAATTCCTGACCTCCATTGAGAAAAATCCAACACAGGGGTTTCATGGAAATTGGGAAGAATGGATGGTAAGAATGTGAGACCTACTAGAGGCATTCACACTGCAGTTATGGGGGTGTGGATAAGCAAGGGGGTGGTTTGTGCATAGACCCAGCACTCCTGCCACATATGGTTCTTCAGATTACACAATTATATAAAGAAATTTGACTTAAGAGTGGGAATCTTTTCTAGTTCAAAGGTGCTGGTGATGGCCCTAGTCCTAAGGCCAGATTTGGAAATATGATATAACGCAAATACGAAGGGGCAGAAGAACACTCTGCAACAGAAGCAGGCAAATCAGACGACTGCTCATAATTTAGACTCAAGCCAACAGGCCAATGGAAGGCAAGTTGGTAGTAGAACAATTAAATTCGGGTCAGTATACAAGGAGGAGATAAGGGATATTTAGATGCCTCTGAAGAATCCTGTGTCCTGCTGCCAAATTCCCTGACTGCTTGGGTTCAAATCCCTGTGTAGCTACTTATTGCATGGACAAATTGTTTAAACTGCAAGTGCCTCAGTTAAATGAAATAATACATGTAAAGTGCATGGAAATAATAAACATTCTCCGAAACGCTATTATCATTAAAGTTAGGATTATTATTATTCACAATTGGTTTGTTCACCAGTTCTCAAAGTCATGGATTGCTCTGTACTGAAGGCAGTCCCCTTTCCTGGTTCACTTCCATGGCATGGGAAATCAGTAAAAGCATCACCATATCCCTTCCAAACCTGTATGTCCTAGGGGAACTTCAAGCAAGCCCAAGAGAGTAGTGGAGAAGACCTGGAAGACCACTGGGGTCCAAAAAGAAACTCTGCTCTATTTTATCTCCTCCATTTTCCAAATAAGTAGGTAAAGAAGAGTATCCAAAATCATGAAGCCACTCATCTAGTAATACAGCCAGGCACACAAAAGTGAGCACAAGATATGCAATTAATCATGCACAGTTTTTGCAGAGTTGAACACAGCACTAAGAACTTCCAATAAATCTGGAAATTATATATAAATACCAGAATATATTAAGGAAATTCTCCATAGAGTCTAACATTTTCATTAAAACACAATGCAAAACACTGTCCCTAATTCTGCTTCCGAGGAAGAATATTTTCCATGGTATACTGATAAAATTTTTAAAAAGAAACAAAGGTCTATGTTAAGAAACTAATAAGGTAGGAGCCATGTATCCCACATTAAACCTAGAGAAGCACTGTTTCCTGTTTCCTATTTAGGGAAACTGAATTTACCATAAATCACACAAGAAGCTTCTAGAACTCCTACAACGAAAATGAACCTAAAGTAGAAACACAAGATTATGAATAATAAACAAGCTTCAGAACAAATGTGATATACAACATAGCAAAAGCCTCTTGGCAACAAAATTAACCACAAAGCACCACATTTTGACTAGGGGACTACAATGGCTGTCAGAACAGCTTGGTGAATAGATAGAAGTCACAGGGTAATTGTGTTTAAGCATAGTCCCCAGGCCCACTGTGCACCTAGGAATTGTGGCAGGCACTTCAGATAGCATCTTTAATAGCTATTCAAATGAAGATAAGACATAACAGGTGACACAAGGGAGAGCCAAGACGAATCGCTCTGGAAAACCAGGAACTAAGACACTTCTCTCCCACATCGGAGTTTCTGAGGGTGAACTTATACAGGAGGCTCTCACTAAATTTATATAATATCAGAGGGTAAGATACCAGATTTCAATCCTAATTGTTTCCATTGGGCAGTTGTATAAATTGGTTTCAAATCTAAAAAACAACTGAACTATTTCTATCTCTTCACTTTATTTCCACCATTTTTTCTCTTGTGGTTTAGAAAATTTTCTAAATGCACAGATTTCAGTCTCTTGGGTAGGAGACAATAATATATTTTCTTTAGGTACTTGACTAACATACCTTGCATCCTTCTGAGTTTTTTGGTTCACTGCTAACCATAACGTTATCCCAAATCAGCATGTCTCTTTAATGTGTTGAACCTTTAAGGTGACTGATATGGGTTACAGAGTAATAGATTAAAATGGATATAGAAAAAAATTAGTGTCACAAGTCATTTGCCTCCATTATTCTAATGGCTTTTAAAACAATGAAATTATTTTTGATCAAAGCATATTGAAAATTTATACAGTTTAGAAACCATTTTATTTTCACTTACTCTATATTTTAACATTTAACAATGTGACAGTCTTAAAATGGCACATTGTCATAGTTGAAAAATCACTCTAGAAATTCTGAGGTACTGAACTAAGTGAACTAAGTGTGGGGTGGACTATATGCAATTATCTTTGGAATTGTAGGGCATGTTGACTCTCAAGGACTTTAGATGACAATATCCTGATCATATGACCCATAAAATGATCACATAACTTTTCTTATAATGTAAACTTCCCAAGAAATATATTTCAGTCAAATCAAAAAGTTTACAGTTGATGGTAGATTTATTGACAAAGAATAACATCCTAAATTCTAATTCTTTTCTATTTAGCCAGCCTACATAATTCAAGTCTTTTTATTTTCACATGTCTGTCTATCCACTCAAAGTGAAACTTGCCAACATACTTTGTCCTTCATGTATTCAAAAGTGAAACTTCCTCAGGGTCATTCTGAAGGGGAGATAATAAGTTCATTTAGGAAGCAGGACCAAGTGATTCAAGTAAACTCAAGGGGGAAGAAAAGGTCTAAACAGAATATAATGGAGAAAAATTAAGATAAGAGTAAGCATGATGAAAGTGAAAGATGAAATTTCAAAATAATAAACATTAACAAATAAATGTTAGTATGATACATGTTATATATATATATATATATATATATATACACATATACACACACACACACACATATATATGTATATATATATATAGAATCTCCATAAGGGAATTGGAAAACACAGAGTAGAAACAAAGACAAGGGAAAAATTATGAGAACAAACCACTGCTGAGTTACCAGTTGTCTGACTTCTGTAAATTAGATTGAGAATTTCCTTGAATTCCTACCCCACCGTTATCCACTAAAACATGCAATGGATACCTAAACACTCCTGACAGCTACCCCATTG
This sequence comes from Chaetophractus vellerosus, assembly GCA_004027955.1. Lineage (NCBI taxonomy): Eukaryota > Metazoa > Chordata > Mammalia > Cingulata > Chlamyphoridae > Chaetophractus > Chaetophractus vellerosus. The sequence continues at coordinate 6,037 of PVKH010004457.1, forward strand.
CACAAATTTGTGAAGCTAGAAGACTACCAGTACTTTTGATTTTGGCAAAAGGATGACCAGCTGATCCCTTCATGCTTACAGTGCCTGGATTCTTCAGCCATCACCCTAATATAAGCCCCTCCAGTTATCTTTATTCCCCATACATCCATTCTAATGCTGACAGGAACTTATCTTCTCTGACCCAATCTCTCAGCACTCCTATACAACCCTATCTACTATACACCCCAGAACTCGTATTCCATGATTAACTAATTCTCCAACATCTTTCACCTCGTCAATCTTTCATTAAATGTATTTAACTGCAATTTATTTGCCCACTTGTAGTAGGCATGATTAATTCTCACTAACATTTCTTATTTCTTTTTTTTTTAATTTCTTTTTTTTTATTATTATTTTATTACATATCCCCCCCCCCCTTTCTGCTTGCTCTTGCTGTGTGTCCATTCTTCTGTGTTTTCGTGGCGGCGGCTCGTTCCGTTCGAGGGTGGCTCCATTCCGTTTTCACGGACGGCTCCGCTCCATGTTTTGTGGGCAGCAGTCCTCCATGTTTTTGCGGGCTGCTGGCTTCAGCAGTTCACAGGCAGCAGCTCGGCTTTTCCTGGGTGACTTTTGCCATGCCCGTGGGGGCTCCGCCCTGCCCAAGGCAGCTTTTTTTTTTTGCCTTCCCCACTGCGGCTCTGCCCCGCCCACGGCGGCTTGCCTTTTCTCAAGGCCATCCGCCCGCTAGGAGAGGTCCCCGGGAACCGAACCCGGGGCCTCGCATGTGGTACCCCAGTGCACTCTTTATCCACTGAGCTATCTAGCCGGGCCCCTAACATTTCTTATTTCTTTCTCCTTTTGGAATGTGTTTGTATGGATACCCCCTTGAAGTTAGGTATAACCATGTACTTTTCTTGGTCCAAGGAAATATAAGTGGAAGTGACATTTCACTTTGGAGCAGAAGTGTAAAATTGCATATATAAGACTGTTTTTCTTTGAAGCTGAACAAATGTAGGTTAATACTACAAAATGTTAGTATTAAACATTTTCAGACAAAAAAAGAAAACATTATACTAAGTAAAGGAGACCAGACACAGAGTACTACATATTGTATGATTCCGTTTATATAAAATGTAAATATAAATCAATTTATGAAGATTAAATTAGATTAGTGGTTATGTAGGGCTGGGGAAGGAATGTTAAGGGGTGTGGAGTCTTTCTTTTCAGAGTAATGAAATTGTTCTAAAATTTTTGAGATGATGAATGTACAACATTGTGATTATACTAAAAGCCATTGATTATACACTTCAGGTAGATCAAATGGTATGTGAATATATCTCAATAAAACTGCTTAATAAACAAATAAATAATTGTTCAATAGCCAGAAATAGCAGCTATGTACAGCAGGGGAAACAAAGAGTTTGAGAGGTGAGGAATTTTCTTGTCTGTTTTTTTGTTTATTATTATTATTGAAATAACATAAATGCTCTAACAATGATTGAACTGATAAGTGCACAACTATGTGATTATACCAAATACCATTGATTTTGTATACTTTGGATGAATTGTATGCTTTATTAATATGTATCAATAAAATTGAATTGTTTTTTTTTTAAGTGTGTCATTTTCCATGATCTCTTCCTTTGCCGTGGTACTTGTATAAGATTATCTTGATATGAATATAATACAAGATGAAAGTGCATGGGAATGATAAGCTAATGCATAGAGGACAGCTGTCTTGGAGAGCTACACAAACTGCCTTCTGTTGTTCCACACGTTTCCGATTTTTCCCTAAAACTCCTGGCTGGTTCCTCTTAGCCTTATTCACAGAATATTCTTCTACCTCCAGTTCTTTAACTGCCAGTGAACATTTAGATTTCATCCTCAGTTCAAATTTTCTTATTCCACATACTCTTCTTGGGTGGTCAAATATATACCTATGACCTTTGCTAACTAAAAATATTATATATTGATGACTAACACTTATGACCCAGAGCACAGACTTCTCTCCTAAGTTCCTGACTAATATAGCCTACTGCTAACTACACATCTCCATGTTGGGTCTCACAAGAACCTCATACACAGCCTATACAAACTAAATTTTGGAATAAGACAAAATGATCCAAGAAACAGGGAATAGAGCACATAAGACACAAGAAATTTCCAGGTTGACAGTTATGGAAAGGCACAGGATGAATTTTGTGCAATGACAGAGAAATCCTTTCCAATTTTAATGTGAGAACCAAGGTGCAGGAAAGATGTCTCCAAGACAAAAATGGAGCCAATAGAATATCTACGGTGTTCAAAGAAATTTATAAGTCTCTGTAACTACAGTGGAGATTAATTAGCAATAGGTAAAGAAAATGATGCAAGTGTCAAAATTAGACGGTTATTAATGCCAGGAAATTAATTCAAGAAAAGAAATGTAATCATGGAATACTTCTTGAGTCATCTGTGAATAATGTCAATATTATTATAAAAATGTAACTATCAAATGCTAATATAACGAAAATTTTAATATAACACCAGTGAAAAAATGAAATAATGTATATAATAATAGAAAACCAAGAAATTTCATTATAAACAGAAAGTATTTATCATTAATCAACTAAAGAAACTGTGAACATGGTTATCTCAGAGAGGTAGAAACCAGAAAAGGAGAGGATGGGGCAGATGACTACTATTTATAATTAGCCTATAAGTGCTGGTTTATTTTTAAAATAATGTATATGCACTATTTTGATAAAAGTTGAAAATATTAATAATAAAATTTTTAAAATATATATGTCTTATGCCTAGACTCAGGATGTGTGAGATATAAATCAGTGGCTAGGTAAGAAAATAAAATAAAATACTAGAAAAAGAGTGGGTGGCTTGATTAATAGGAAATGTAACACAATGGTATATATGAAGTGAGTGAGTGGTTGGTTAGTTGGATAGTTAGGAAAACCAGGAAACAAGAAACAGAATGAAATCTACATAGGAAACAGTTGCTAAGCTCCTTGAGGACAAATAACATATAATATTTGTTTATATATAGCAGGGTGTCTAAAATGATTATGGAATGAAATACTTTAGCAAACATGAGAAATAGATGGAAGGACGTTTAGAACAAAGTTTAATACTGATAATGAACCCTTTATGATGGTAAATGAAAACTTATTTTCTGAGTATATTTTTAAGTGTTAGTATGGAGGCTAAACCAGGATTGCCATATAAAATACAGAACACCCAGTTGTATTTGAATTTCAGACAAACAACAAATATTTTTTATAGATGTATGTCCCAAACATTACATGAAATATACTTATATTTTTTAAAGGTCCTTGTTCATTTGAAATTCAATTTTAAATGGGAATCATGTATTTTTATTTTTTCAATCTACCTACCCAGGGATAAACCAACTTTTCAAAGTCTGAAAGACAAATACAAACCCAAACATTCTGGTTAAAAGTAAGAAAGAAACTTTAAAAAGTGAAGTTTTTTTCATTCATTTAAGAACCTGAAATTGAAGAACAGAGTAATGAAAGTTCTGAAATCAAACTCTGACATGAGAGATGACCCTACCCTTCATGAATAACAAGTAAATGCTTGTTTTGTATAATTATAATGCTATCTTCCCTAATTCAGTGAATATCACCATGAGTCCACCTTCCTCCCCCATTAACCATCCTCCTAGCAAACACAGCTAAGTTTTTAGCCAAGAACAATTTAGGACAGGGAGAAATGTATGGCTTCAAGGTATATTAAACCCTAAAGCTGCGATAGGCAAACTACCACCCACTGGACTGTTTGTGTAAATAAAGTTTTATTGGAATATAATCATGTTCATTTATTTAGGTATTGTCTATGTCTGCTTTCATGCTATAATGGCAGAGTTGAATGTGACAACGACCTAATGGCCCACAAACCCTAAATAATTTACTACCTGTTCCTTTATGGAAAAAGTTTGTCAACTACATCTCTAAAGGCTACCTCAAATAGAACCAGCCTAAAACTAAGCCTTCTTTTCAGTAGTTGAAATTTCAATGAGAGCTATAATCAGATTGAAGACAGACAAGAATTAGATTGAGTTAAGCAATGATTATTAAAAAACATTTTCAGACTGAGGATAGTTTATTTTTCATCATCTTTCTTCAAATGCTATTTTAACTTATTGTTAATATCTAGCATTTAGTCACTGTGTATAACTGTTTCAATTGACATTTTAATTTAAAATGTAATCAACTAGATGATGTGCCTTCTCTTCACATCTTCATTTGGTCTTGCATGTGCAAGAACCTGCTTGTTGAGTTTACACTTGAGACACTTCCATTGGGTGGTAACGGCTGACATAGAAATAGGGTATATTGTCTTAGCAGAAAATGAGAGGTAAGACTTAAAGGAATTAACTGTGTAAATTCAGCATATTTAAGTAACAGCAAGCATCATATTATATCAGAGTTATAATTTATATTTTTATGTCTGAAAATTTATTTGTTTATATTTAAATGAACTTTTTTACTTTTTTAAAATCATATTGTGGTAACATATATATATATACCATAAAATTTTCATTTTAAATATTGGTAAGTTCACAATTCAGTGGCATTTATTATACTCACAATGTTGTATAACCATCAGCACCACCATCCATTAACAAAATTTTTCCTCATCCCAAACAGAAACACTGTATCCAATACATAAGCCATAACTCTCAATCCCACTACATCCAGCCCCTAGCAACCTCCAGTCTACTTTCTGTCTCTATAAAATTGCCTAATTTAGGTATTTCAGAGTAGTGGAATCATGCAGTATTTGTCCTTTGGGGTCTAGCTTATTTCACTTAGCATAATATTTTCAAGGGTCATCCATGTTGTAGCATGTATCAGAACTTCATTCCTTTTATGGCCAAATAACTCATTGTGTGTATATACCCACATATCCATTCATCTGTTGACGGACATGTGGGTTGTTTCCATCTTTTGGCCACTGTGAATACTACTACTATGAACATTGGCATACAAGTATTTGAATCCCTGATAACAATTCTTTTGGATATATACCTAGGAGTGAAATTGCTGGGTCATACAGTAATTCTATGTTTAACTTGAGGAACCAAAAGCTGTCTTCCATAGTGACTGCACCATTTTACATTCCTACTAGCAATGAATAAGGGGTCCAATTTCATCACATCCTTGCCAACCCTTGTTATTTTTTGAATTTTTTAATATTAGCAATCCAAGTGGGTGTGAAATAATATCTCATTGTGGATTTCATTTGAATTTTCCTCTAATGACTAATGACTGTATTTTCATTTTTTTAACTATTTGGTCAGTTTGAACTTTTCTGAAAATATATCCTGGGAAATAAAATTTAGAAAGCTGAATATAAGATGAAAATTACTCATTTTCTCAAAAAAAAAGTTTAAGAAATCTGTTCACTAAAATGTCATATGAAATAAAATCTCTTTTCTACCACGTACCACAGATATAGAGATTTTTTTAAATTCTTTTATAATAAAAGTGAATTTATTTGTCTTGCATACAATTATCCAGACTTCCTCATTAAAATATGCTGAAGGTTAGAACATTTTAGGTTTTAAATTAACTTCTTTATGTTCAATAGTTTATCAACTGAATTATTTTATGAAGACATTAAAAATAGCTTTTGAAAGAAAAATGGATGCTTATCTTTGTGAATAAGATAAATATAATTCTTGTAAAGCACATCAATATTAAAGGCTTAATGCCTTACATAAACTATTTTTAAATTTTTAACACTTTTTTAAAGTTTTGAGATGTAATTAACAAGCAATGCAATTCACACATTCAAAATGCTTTTTCCTATATTCACAGGGTTTTGCAAATGCCACCACAATCTAATTTTAGAACAGTTTTGACTCAAAAAAAAACTATATCCTTTAGCCATCACTCCTACATTCTCCCTATCTAACCCTCAGCCCTAAGCAGCCACTAATTTACCTTCTGCCTCCATAGATTTGCCTATCTTGGACATTTCATGTTAATGCAATCATAGAACATGTAGTTTTGACTGGCTTCTTTCACTTAGCATAACATTTTCAAGTTTCATCCATGCCGTGGTATATATCAGTACCTCATTTCTTTTTATTGTCAATTAATACTTCATTGTATGAATATGCTATATTTTATTTTCTCCATTCAACAGTGAATGGACGTCTGGGTAATTTCTACCTTTTGGCTATAATGAATAATGCTGCTATGAACATTCACATATAGGTTTTGCTGTGATCATATTTTCATTTCTATAGTGTAGAAACTTAAAAATGAAATTTTCTGGGTCATATGTGTACTGTATGTTTAACATTTCAAGGAACTGCCAGACTGTTTTCCCAATTTCCCAGTCTCATCAGCAATGTATTAGGATTTCAATTTCTCCACATTCCTGCCAATACTTGTTATTCTCTGTCATTTTTTATTATAGCCATATATCGAATATGATTTAGTATCTCATTAGGGGGGTTTTTTTGTTTGTTTTTTTGGGTTTTTGTTTTGTTTTGTTTTGTTTGCTTTTTCCCAATGACTTCAGCTGTTTACTGGTTATTTATACATCTTCTTTGGAGAAATGTCTATTCAGATCCTGTGCCCATTTTTTATTTGGGTTATTAGATGTTTTCATTATTGAGTTATAAGAGTTCTACATATTCTGGACACAAGTCCCTTAACAGATATATGATTTGCAAATATTTTCTCCCATTCTGTGTACTGTCTTTTCACTTACTTTATAATATCAATTGCAGCAAAAGTTTTCCTTCATCACTTGTATTTTTGGTGAAATATATCAGAAACTCATGTCTAACCCCAGGTCATGAAGATTTACCACTATGATTTCTCCTGAGTTGTATATTTTATCTCTACTATTTGGTTTATAGTTCATTTTGTGTTAATTTTTGTACACGATGTGAGATAGGGGTCCAACTTCATTCTGCATGTAGATATTCAGTTTTTAGCACTATTCCATTGATCTACATGTCTTTCCTTTTGACAGCACTTTGTCTTGATTACTACACTTTTGTAGTAAGTTTTTAAATCAAGAAGTGTGACATCTTCCAAATTTATTCTTTTTTAAGATTGTTTTGACTATTCATGGCCTCTTGCATTTTAATAAAAATTTTAGTATCAGATTGGAGTAGAGCTTATGCCCTATGAGTGGGGGCTGGGTAGGGAAAGGGAGACCCAATCCTTTAAGTGCACTTACCTATTAGATCTTCTGTACCACATGGTTGGGAAAGAGGGAAAATGGCACTGTGCTTCTCTAGGGATGCAAGTGTGGCACCCAGGTTTGGATGTGGGTGAAAAGCAAGCCTCTGTCTTCTTGACTGTTCACAACAGGGATAGTGTTTCTGTAACACAAAAGTGGTGAGACAGGGTGTAAGAGAGTGAGCCATAACTTAAATGCCACAAATTCTTTCTGTTCTTACTGAGTTACATTTTCTTGAACTAACGTTGCTCCATTTTCCATATAACTTTAAGGCAATTTCCAGTCTTTAAACGATTGGGGATTTTTAAAATCATTTTCACCAGTTAAATTGTTGTTTTGACAGGGAGACAGTCCATAAAGCTCCTTACAGTGCTATTCTGGAAGTTCCATTCCTGCTTTACATAAACTTTTGAAAATCGCCATGATAATTATAACATCACTGTGCATTGAGAAGTAGCAGGTATTATTTCCATTTTTCAAATCAGGTGAAACAGGTTAAATATAGAAACAGAAATTTTATGCCTGGAAACAGAACATAGGTCAATCAACACTTAAGTCTGTTTTCATGAGTTCAAGTAGCCCCTGAGTTGGAATCAGTCTGGAGAAAAAGTTCAATAAATTTAATTTGCCTTCTAAAATACATGTGACTCTGTGAACCAGTGTCTTTGTTCTGTCATGACAATATTCATGATCCTTGCAGACAAAACCAAACCTAACCAGGTAACAATTATGTCAAATATCAATAGGGTTTGCTACTTAACTACCTTTAGCAGGACTCCTCTAAAGCAAAAAAAAACATGCCAGAAACAGATAAATTGATAGCAACTGATTAAATTGAAAATGTAGGTAGATTTTTTTCATGTTGCTTCTAGGATATAAAATTTAAATAAAGCAATATCATAAAAGCATACAGATGGATAACTCATAGGGCAACTTGCCATTTGGACAAAAACACAGGATCAATCCAAGACAAAATTGTGATGTAGACTAATTTTCCTTCTTTTATGCCTTTTTCCACCTGCTCTGGTGGCAACTCTTTCCCCAGCTTTAAGTTTCTAATGAGTTTGCATTCTTTTCCATTATCTCAATACCTGCTTCCTGGTCATTCCCATCTTAACATGATACCCAAATAAGTTGTTTAAATTTTTACTAAGACTTGAGATAAAGGACTATAGTTCTACCTGTGTAATTCTGGCTATCCTCTAGAGAGTAAGAAAATAATTTTGGAAAGCAGTGAGGCTGGGTTCCTTTATTCTCTGAAATCACTCACTTGTGGGTGGTTTTCTATTCTACTTAAACATAAGGCTAGCTCTACAAGAAAGATACCATTATGCTTGTATAACTGAATCATTCTCTTGAATTTACAGTTTCGACCCCTCTATCAGTCATTGTGACAGTATTTCACAGCAATAGAACAGGACAGATTGAAGACAAAGACAACTGGCTTTCCCACCAGTCAGATGTGATTACAGCTCTGCACATCAATGTTTAGACTACAACATGGTATGTATTATCTTTATCACAATGTAGGATCAGATCAGCTATTCACTGTTCTTCATTGGGTGGGGAAAGCCAAGAAGAAAGCACATAGCACCAGCCTTTCTTTCACTGAAAAGTAAAAGTAAAATTGAAGGCCAGAAATGAAAATTAACCAATTCAAGAATTCAGAATCCAATACATTCTATAATTAAATATCAGAAAACAATCAATTTTTTATTTCCTAATTTTGAATATAATATCTATCTAAGGACATAGGAGAGAAGGAACATGTCTGTTGCCTCTAACTTTGCTTTGATCTTTGATCATGTTCAGTATCAGACTGGAAGTATTGACATGCAATAGGAAGCTATCTTCTTTTAGATTAAATGTTGCCAGAGAGAAAAAAGAAAATGCTAACAGAATCCTGTATCAAAGCTATGAGGAGGATTATGTAAGAATTTCAGAAAAGCTAGAGGTGGACAGGAATGGAGACCACAATGTCAAAAATAGAGACTATAATTTTATGAGTTAGTCCCATTACACAACCACCCCAGGATTCTGCCTTAACTGTTATAAGAAAGCATGAAAAAAAAGGAAAGAAAAGAAGGCTGTCTTTTAGAGCTCAAAAATCTTTTTATCTTAAAAGTTCTATTGATATACTTCCTTTTTCACTTTTTTTTTTTAAAGATACTTCAGGGAGGCAAGAGGGTGTCGGTTTAAGTGGGCACTCACCATCTCTCTCTCACAAAAGACGGCTAAGTGGGGACAAGATCCTGCCCAAGTGAGCTGTTCTGGGAGCCAATGGAGCAGGAACCCTTGGAGCATCAATCTGGAGGGAGCTGGATAAGGAAATAGATTGCTCAAGGACAGCTAAGCCTCACCCTCAGGACAGGGCCAGAGTGAGTCCAGACTCCTGCTGGCCACCCAGCAAGAGGGAGCATTCTCCAAGAGTGGGAGGGTTCTGACAAAGGGCAGAAAGGGCTTTCCTTTCTGTGGGTTTGGTTGTCTGGATGCCCTTTGAGCTTTGGGAAGCATACCAGCTGGCTTGATGTAGCAGCCAGCAGAGGGAAGAGGCAAATCTGCTGAGGAAGCCTGATTTACCTAACTGCCTTGGTATAGAGAAAATTGACCTGTGAGAGGGCGGAATCAGGCAATTGATCTGTTCCATGCTAAAATCTAGCAAAATTTCAACTCTCCTAAAGGAGCCAGGCAGTAGGAAGCACTTAATAAGTTTCCAAGAGCCTATTTAGGGTCCTCTGGGAGGAGAGGGTGGTCTAGAAGAGGGTTGAGAATCACTTCTGTGCAGTGAATTCAGCTACCAGGGTCCCATTTGAATTTCAAAAGGGAACTCAACCTGACCAGGAGAGGGGAGGGGAGATCTGCTCACACAGCCTGTTGAATCCTGCTGCCTTAGAAGAGTCAAACCTGCCTGAGGGAAAGTGACTGGATAGCTTTCTGAAGAGCTAACTGACCTGAGAAAGTGTTGCTCAGTGGAGGAGCTTCCACCTTGACTATACGACCGTCCCTAGTTTCATTCCCAGCTCTTCTTAGAGTAGTGATCCCACTGGGATATCTAACATCTAGCTGATACTTTAAGACAGGGAAAACATGGACATTATTTTTGTATTAGCTTCTCTTGGGTCCCTTATTTTTCCTTTAAAAAAAGTTGCTTTAAAAAAAAAATTAACAGTTTACTCACTGAAACCTGCTTCAAAACCTGCAGAGAGAAGGCTGCAGGGTAATTGATTGATGAATATCGGCAGCCTGAGATGCTCCATTGGGGCCTAAGAAGGAATGCTGTCATTCCTTAGATTTTGTTTGACCACTTGTTTGTGTGCTTGTTTGCTTTTTGTTTGTTTGTTTCTTGTTTTTCTTTCCCCTTTCTTTCCCCACCATTTTTTTTTTAATTAGGTGCTGCTGGCTTGTTTCTTCTTTGCTGTGCTTCAGAAGAACCTTGATTTCCCATTTTCTGCGTATACTGATTTTGTCTACCAATGCTATCTCTTTTCTTTCCTTCATCTTTTTATCTTCTGCTTTCTGTTGTGGTTCTTACATTCCACCTTTCTTTATTTAGTCCTCAATTTTTCTGGTTTCTATTTCTATCTTGTCTATTCTGTTTTCTTTATATATTAACTTTTTTCTTTTTGTCCTTTCTTTTCTCTTTCTCTCATCATTATTCTAGCCTTTTAAATCATTTCATATATTTTTCTCTATTCAGTTTCCCATTTCATTGTAGGTGCTCCACTTTTTTTTATTCCTATTACTCTACACTGCTTACATGAGTTAAATACTCATTTTACTAAGTCTTATACAGTCCCTCTTCTACCTTTTACTATTATTATTACTATTATCCTCTTTCTTTTCTTACCTCTTCCGCTTTCTCTGACCCTATTTTTTTCCTTCAAGGGAACATAGAAAACAGCAAGGAAATAGAACAAGAACAAAGTGTCAAAGAGAAAACTTAACACACACACAAAACCAGCAGCTAAATAAAACTCTAGAGTAGAAAGAGAAGCAAATCAACTGAATAAACCCATCTAGATAAAAAGATGACCAGAGAGCAACAAAAAATTACAAGCCATACTAAGACAGGAAGACATGGCCCAGTCCAAGGAACAAACTAAAAACCAGGAAGAGATGCAGAACATTGAACAACTAATCAAAGCTGTCCAAAAGATACTTTGATTACATAAATATGACAGAGAATATATCGGGGATTTCCATATGCCCCTCTGCCCACACCTCCCACATTTTCCCACATTAGCAACATCTTTCATCAGTGTGGTACATTCATTGCAATTGATAAACACATTTTGGAGCATTGTCACTAAGTATGAATTATAGTTTACATTATAGTTTACACTCTCTCCCATTCTACTCTGTAGGTTATGGCCAGACATATAATGGCTTGTATCTGCCATTCTAATGTCATTCAGGATGATTCCCAAATCCCAAAAATGCCCCCCTATTACACTTGTTTTTCCCTCTCCCTAATACCAGCACATCCATGGGTCACTGCCTCCACAACAGTGGTATTTCTTCCATTGCTAGAATCACAATAACTCTATAGTAGAATACTAGAAAGTTTATTTTTTGAAGAAGTTTTAGATCACAGAAAGGTTACAACTGTGGCACAGGAAGATCATTGGTGTGAAGTGTCAGTGAGGGGGGATACATGGGAGGAAGTTCACCTGGGTATACATATAAGGTATATAAATGTGTTCAAATGTTCATGGGGCATTGTCACTATGGGTGGAGATTCACACAATAGCCAAAGGAATATCAAATTTCCATCTGGGAGAGCTCTGCCACATTCTCTAATGGAACAACAAGAAAGCCCCAAGTACAGGGACAATGTACTTGAGGATGGTCCATTGAAGGACCCTTGATATTCATGACTATGCTTATGAGCTTTTGCTCCTGAAATTGAAACTGAGCCTAGTGACATAGGGTGCCTAAGAGTTACCTATGGGGAGTCTCCTTGTTGCTCAAATGTGGCCTCTCTCTAAGCCAAACAGCATATAAAAGCAATAACTTCCCCCCAGTGTGGGACATGACTGTCAGGGATGAGCCTCCTTGGCACTGAGGGATTGCTACCAAGTACCAACAAGCAACATGTCTGGAAAAACAAAACAAGACAAAACAAACAAACAAAAAAAAACACCTTGACCAAAAGGGGAAAAAACTAAAGACAAATTAGTTTGTATGGCTAAGAGACTTCAAAGTGAGTCAGTAGGCCATCCCAGAGGTAGTGGTTATGCACATTTCAACAGGATCTCATTGACAGCCAAAGTAGATACGACCCCAAATAATGACTCTTATCTGGGATATGGAGATAACCAGACACTCTACCCAGGGCAGACAGCTCAGGAATCTGGCCCTCCCAGTGGGCCCTAATCTGGTATTTATGCTCCCCAGTGTGACTGAGTTAGACTCAGCAGTGGTTTTCCTATGCATGACTCTTCTGTCTTTCTATTTGAACCTATAATTAGTACTAGAGTTGTTAGGTGTACATCCAAGAGATTTAAATCTTTGGGCTGTCCATGTGCCAGCTGAGCCCTGAATCTTAATGAAGTTGTAACACCTACTCTCCAGTTCAATGGATACACCCAGAACAATGAACAGGGAGATGATGGACAAAAAAACATACCAAGAAACCGAGAGTGCTTACAACTGCAAGCAAGAGAGTCCCATCCATCGGATGTATGAGATCAAAGCTCCCCTCAATTAATGGTGGAGTGGGCATCACCACCCCAGAGTTCTCAGGATTGGGAAATGAGCTATGTACTAAAATAAACTTGCTAGTATAGTATACTTTTAATGGCAATGCAGGTTAATTAGGTGACCATACATTGTACATACCTACCTGGCTTTTAAAAGTAATGGTGATAAATTACCAATTTGATATCTTGCATGTTTTAATAGTTTCAATTAATTTTTAGTCTAAGCTATGGTTTAGTGAGGATTAAAGAAAATTAACAGGAATATGTGTGTGATACTTGGAAGGTGTTTGTTCTTTGGAAGGGCAAGAATGCATCCTGGGGTCATGTGTATGGAGCTCACTCAGCAGCAGCAGTGGACCCCTACTTTCAGTGACTGTGGACAAGATAAATCAACAAAGTGATAATATGAGAAGACTTGTTTTTGAACAAGTTTTGTGATTACATCACAGTGATTACAAAAATAGCCAAAGAATATTTGTTAGGGTGTTTTGACAGTTATATAGGTAAGGGCAACAAGCAGGGAAATTGAATTTAACTTCTAACATTACCTCATTCAAACAAACTGGTGAGCTCTAGAGAAATCCAGATTATAACTGCAATGTTGTTATATAGCCATGTAGAATAGCCATGGCACCAGTCAGCATGGAAGTCTCACAGCATGGTTTCATAGAAGGAGACCTTAACTAGGAGCCAGAGACAGGACCAGAATCTAGCTTATAAATTTGAGTGATATAATGAACCCAATTAAATTAAACAAATATTGACTGAAAATGTCAAGCTCCAATGGGTAGAATGAGATTTAGACTTGTCTTTAAGAATCTCACACTCTGTAAAGGCAAGCAAATACATTACAGTAATAAACATGCAATCACATATAAGCAAGAGCAAAGGGAAATACAGAAAAGGGAACAAGTAGTTATTCCTGAGTGAGTTAAGAAACACTACATAGGAGAGGTAACATTGACACTTGATATCACTCCTTGGGAAATAACTGGAAGTTTCCCAGGATAACAGTAGGACAGGGAGAACACTGTCAAGTTGACTCCACAGCTGCAGAAAAAAATAACAAGATGTTTCCATAGACTATCATGTGTTCTTTTATGGCTAGAGCACAAACAGGTAGGATCGGTAGGCATGGAGAATAAGGAAGTTTAGAGGTATGAAAAAGAGAAGAGACTAGAAAAGTATGCTAGTATTACTGATGGTAAGAAATTGCTAAGAATTTTTTAACATTATATGATTGGTAATGAAGAAACGCTAGAGACTTAATCAAATAAGATATTATCATAGGACAGATACTTAAGTAGTAGATTCAGGAAAGAATTGTATACAAGAGGGATAAACACTGAAAGACCAAATAGGAGGCTATTATTAGTGTCCAAGTAAGAGATGATGAGGTGTCCAGATGGTTAGTGGCATTGGAAATGAAAAAGAGAGGATAGATTTGAAAGATGTGTATAAAATAGAATCTATAGGATATGATGACCAACTGGTGGATTTTAAGAGAAATTCAATGAGATTCTGAGATATTCCCTTGTTTTACTTTACCAAACAGATGCCGATGCAAAGTATTAGAAATGGGTTGGCTTTTATAAAGGTTATTTATTTGGGGTAAAAGCTTACAGTTCCAAGTCCATGAGAAGACCAAACTGAGGCACCATAAGAGGTGCTTTCTCAAAAAAGTGAGCTACCACATGTTGAAGCAAAATGGCTGCTGATCTCTTCCAAGGTTTGAACTCAGCTAAGGGGCAACAATGCATAGGACTTGACCCTTTCTGGGCCTCCTATATCAGTATCAGCTGCTCCCAAGATTTGAACTCAGCTGAGGGCAACCAGGCATATAGGCTCATTTCCTTTTGAGCTGCTCTGTGGGCCAAGCCTCTTTGAGCCTCTTGGGGGCTTCACTCCTTGCAGCACAGCTGTAGGCAAAATGGAAGTGTTTTCTCTCCCACAGGCAGGATCAAATATGACAGCTTCCTTTTCCTGTATCTTTCTGTCTCTGTGAGTCTGTCTGTCTGTGTGTTTCTTTTTATATTAGACGCAGCAAAGGGGTGAAGACTCAACCTGAGCCATGCCTCACTGACAGAGTCCAATTAAAAGCCTTAAAGCAATCTTATCAAGTAATCTAATCAAAGGTCCCTCAACAGAATTTAATGCAATCAAAGGGTATCACACCCACAGGAATAAATTAGTTCAAAAACATAATCTTTCTCTTTTTGAGATTCATAAAATAATTTCAAACTGCCACAACCCTGAATATAAAACTATAAATATGGTGATTCTTACTGTAACAGGGAGAAAGGGAGAGAACATCTGGAGATATGGCAGGAGAAAAAATGAGTTTAGTTTGGGACCCATTGAATTTGAAATGGTATATTACATTGAGACAGGTACATAGGAAGTTGAAATCATGCCGTGGAACTTTAAATTCTGGGATACAGGTGTGGAAATAGGAAAGAGCATAAATTTATGTTAGTCATCGTTAGAGGTGATGTCATTGAAGTGAAGTCTGCCAGGGTAAAATAGGAAGCTGACTATGGAAAAAGCCTTGTTCTATTTCTTGGGAATATACCAGTGAACAAAACAGACAAAATCTCTGCCCTCATGGAGGTGACGTTCTAGGAGGGAATCAGATAATATACAAATATAGTATAATGTCAGGAAGTGATAAATACAATATTAAGGTTCTCCAGAGAAACAAAACATATATATGTAAATATTATGAGATTTGTTATAGGAATTGGCTTGCATGGCCCTGGGGATTAGCAAGTACAGATTCCATATGGCAGGCCACAAGGTTTCGGTGAATTCCCAGAAAGAAGCTGGTGGACTAAAGTAGAATTAGAAATTCTGTTTTCTGACTGCTGAAATGATCGGTTCTCCCATTAACATTAAAGCCTTCACCTGATTGGATGAGACTTCTATTATTGCTGAAGGGACTCTCCTTCATTGATTGTAGATGTAATCAGCCATAGATGCACTCAGTAACTGATGATTTACATATATGAAATATCCTCACAGTAACAATCAAACAACTGGCACCACAAACTAGGCAAGTTGATACATGAATTAACCATCTCAGTCCACCCCTTGTCAACTTGGCATCTATACACATCTTCTTAAACCATATTTGACCTTCAGATAAAGACAATAACATAGTCATGCTGTCACCTAACACAATTCCACCACCCTGCATAAAACCAGAAATATATTAACACTTTTCTCCAGAAAAGGATTCAAGTCCTTGGGTAACATGCAGTCTCAAATTTGATATCCTGTAACTTAAATACTATGGCACAGAGTTAATACAACTTATGTTAAATGATAAGGGTCTGATATGATAGGAAAGAAAAATATGATATTTGCTTTTGTATATATACAAACATATTCATAACAAAACAAGGAAGAAATACTCATAAACATACAGTCCTCGTTTCTGCAACTGGTAGCTTGTATTTATAACACCTTCTTCCACCACCCATTCCATATTCCCTTTACCCTCAACAAACATCCCAGCTGGCTGGTTCTTTGCCTGCTGAGGTGGACCAAGACTCCATTCCTAAAGGTTCTTGGCCATTAGTAGTGCTGCCTAGAGAGGGTTATTGCAGTTTTCCATTGACTTTAATCACAAGACATGTTGGCACTAAGAAACAACCTAAGGGATCACCTATATTCCAGGCAAACTCTTCTTTACTTCAATTGTGTAATAGTAGTACTATCTGCCCTTGAAAATCAGGATCAATCACCCTAGCCAGTACACTAATTCCCTACTTTGCCTATTGATTTAGATGCATAAGTTGCCCAAAGTGGCCAGGTGGTAGTCTTAATTCCAGTTCAATGGAATCATTGTTGTATTTCCTGCTGGAAACACTCCTCCTTGTGGAATTAAGAATTGTAGACAAGCAGAGTTTAAGGTCATGGGGACAAGGAGCAAAAATTTTTCTAGTGGATCTCTACATGTAAGAATGAGTGGTGCTACTCCTATTTCCACCCCTTGATTCCTGAACCCACGAATCCTGGCTATGGGAGAAGCAGCACCATGGAGTGGATGCTGATGCTGATTTAGAGCATATATATTCCTTTTTGTTGTTGTTTTTTTGTTTTGTTTTGTTTTGTTTTTGTTTTTGTTTTTTGGGGGTACTGGTAGTCAGGGATTGAACCTGGGACCTTGTATGTGGGAAGCTGGTACCCAACCACTGAGCCATATCAGCTTCTCTGAGTTAGTTTTTTGTTTGTTTGGGGTTTTTTTGGTTTTTGTTTTCATTTTTTGCTTGTTGTTTGCTTTTGTTTTATCAGGAAGCAGTGGAAACCAAAGCCGGAGCTTCGCATGTGGGAGGCGGGAGCTCAACTACTTGAGCCACATTTGCTCCCCTAGAGTATATACATTCTGATCAATGTTCCCTCCAC
>PVKH010004458.1:0-23351 GCA_004027955.1 Chaetophractus vellerosus
GCTTGTGGGCAGCTTCTGCTTCTATTCACAGCTGGCTCTGCTTCAGTTCGCGGGTGGCTGGCTGCGCTCCATCCGCGGGCTACCTGCCCTGCCCGTGGTGGCTTTGCCCTGCCCGTGGCAGCTTTTTGCCCTGCCCATGGCGGCTTGCCATTCTCAAGGCGGTCTGCCCGCTAGGAGAGGTCCCCGGGAACCGAACCTGGGGCCTCCCATGTGGTATGCCGGCGCCCTATCCACTGGGCTATATGGCCGGGCCCCTGTTTGGTTTTTAAGTCACAATTAATGTTATTTTCATAAGCTTTGTGAGGTAAGGAAGTGATAGTCCTGTTGTCACAGCGGTGACAGTACCTATCAGTGATTCAAGTCTGAGGTCGTGCTATTTGGGATAGTGAAAGTTTGATGTTAAATTTTTCCAATTACTATATTTCCTTTACTTAAGGCTATAGAGAAGGATGTTACAATGGAGTTCTTTCATCTTCTTAAAATTAAAGTTCTAAATTATGTGTGTGCCTAATAAAACTGTTCTTTAGCTTGGAAATTTTAGTTCACTAATTGGTTAATTATTTGTTTAAAAACAGCATACAGGGGCCATCAGCTTTGAAACTTTTTATATAGTTTGAATTTTTAGGCATTTATATTTTATGTCTGTGTTGTCCATGAACCATAGACGCTGACCTATATGTTCTCAGAGCCGAGAAAGAGAGAGAGAAGAGAGGGAGGGAGGGAGGGAGGGAGGAAGGAAAGATATATCAGGCCTGTGTTTCTGATGAGAATACAACAGTGATCCTAATTGGTAATTTTGTGTGTTCTGCTTTCTGTTCTCTCTTTGTATTACTTTTAATAGGAATCTGTATTTTGAGTAAAAAGCTACATGTATTTAATTTTGAGTAAAAGGCTATGTGTGTTTGTGTGTTTCACTCAATGCAGTGTTCCCCAGATTCTAATCATACCTAAACGACCACTGGGAATTCTGTCATTTCTGGCCACCTATAAGGTTATTTTCTTAATATTTTAAAAATTAAGTTATTGTTTTAGTTCCCTTGGCTCCTCAAGCAAATATCATGCAGTGGGTTGGCATAAACAATGGGAATTTATAAGCTTACAGATTTGAGGCTAGGAAAAAGTCCAAATCAAGGCATCATCAAGGCAATGCTTTCTTCCAGAAGACTGGCTTTCTGGGGCTGGCTGCTGTTGAAACTTGGTCCTAGACTCCTCTGTCACGTGGCAGTGCACATGGCAGCCTCTCCTGTCCTTTCCCTTCTCTTCTGGGTTCTGTCGACCTTCAGCTTCTTGCTTCCTGTAGCTTTTTCTCTCTGTGTCTGAATTTCATTCCACTTATAAAGGACTCCAGTAATAGGTTTAACACCCATCCTGAATGAGGTGGGTCACACCGTAAGTGAAGTAACTTCATAAAAAGATCCTGCTTACAATGGATTCACAGTCACAGGAATGGATTAAGTTTAAGAACATGTTTTTCTGGGGTACATAGCTCCTACCACCATATTTTGACTTTAAACAGGACTTTATTTTGCTGCGATAAGACCATTATCATTACTGAAAAACTTTTATCAGCTATTCTAAATAGAAACTAAGCAATACTTACATAAAAGTAAATTCTGTGGAAATAAAGTAATGATTATTAGATTCTAGCTAGCACCGATGCTCAGGGCCTGCTCCTGTGTGTTGGAAATAGGGTAATAAGCACACATTAAGGCCACTTAAGATATATAGAATCAAACTGAGACTTTCTCCTCATTGTGACCAGAAAGATTAAAGGAGAACAAATTTAAAGTCATCTCTTGTATCACCTCTTGTTCACCCCTGGTCTTTCGGAAGCAGTTCCAGCTTCGAGAGCTGTGTGGGGCAAATGAAGAAACGGAAAATGTGGACTAGTGTTGGCTTTAAATGGATATTAGAATGGTACCAAGTTTTCTTTCTGTTGAAATTTTGAAGGCCTAATAATTCTAGAAATATATTTGTAAGTTTTATCTACATCATATTTCTTATTTGTTCTCTCCTTTAATGCTTTCTCATTGGTGTTTACAAGTGTATTATGGTTCTTCAATTTAATCAATTTTTTTTCTCTTTACTGTATAGGTATCTTTCTTACTAGTATTTGTATGTATGCGATGTACAGATATTTCATAGAGAGGATTTAACTGATAATAATTCATTATTATAAATAGCTTTAAATATGGCTTTCAGGTTTTTGTTTGTTTGTTTTTTGTTTTTTACCATTCACTACCAGATATTCTTGTTCAGCTGCAAGTAGCAGTTCGAAATCTTGTACTTTGCTTTAATGGGGAAGAAAGTGCTTCAGTGACATCTTGTGGCTACTTTGAGTATAAAATTCACATTTGCCCATAAAATACATAAAGAATAAACTGCCATATCTTGATAAAATTCAAGTCATATTATTTTTCATTCAGTGCACATTGTGACAAAAGAAAAAAAAAGTAAGATAGTGAAACTTCCATGTTGCACAACTGACCTCACACTGAACTGACCAGCTCCGGGAGGATCCTGAGACAGTCTTCCTAACCCCACACTTCCTCAGCGCCCTCCCGCCTTCCCCCTCTCAGAACTTCAGCCGGGGGCTGGGGAGGGAGCCAGATAGGTGAGATCAGAATCCTTTAGCTGGAGTTGAGGTGGTGGAGGGCTTTTGTGGTACTAAAATACACAGAGATGCAGGTACCCTTCTGGTATGGTGTGGGAGGAAGGGGGATTACTGATTCCTAAAGGGTAGAACACCTAGAAGGCACTCACTTAATACTTTTTGAGTGAATGAATCCTGTGAATCTTCGTTGGCCATGCTATTGAGCTTACGTTCTATCCTTTATATACTGAAAACAGTAAGATTTTTTCATCTTTTCTAATTGTCAAATTCTCTAAAATTATATTATAATATTGAAGGTACTTTTTTGAAAAACTTAAACTTAGCCAGCAATTTACAGCTGCATCCTCTTCAACCTGCCCTGTCCTGTGTGCGTAGACTCTGCAGGGTCAGTGTTGCCTTGGCTCATAAAAAGTGGCCTTTGGTCTATTACCATATAATATCATTCAGGACAGAATAGGCCTCGAAGGGAATATAATGATTTTCTTGCCTGATGAACCTTTTTTACTATTTTTATGTATTGGCTGACAATAATTTTTTGCTGCATTTCCCATGAATCAGGAAAGAATGCTGTCATATGTGTGTGTCCCTTGTTCTCCTGTCCTCTCTATCTTGTCCTGTCCTTTAAATATATGTTACCAAGCCTTATGCCATCATACAATATTATAATTGTAGTAAGTGCTCCTAATGGCAAGCTGGCATTTGGAGTATCAACCCCGTATTTGTTAGGTTAGTACCATTCAGCATATAACTGCTTCTGCAGAGCCTCACACCGCATCTCCAGATACTCTTGAATGACTTAAAATGAGTGAGTTCATCAAAAAGTAATTGTCATCTACCCCTGCAGTACTTTTAATAATACAATCACATAATTATGCTTAAAAGGTTTCCGGAAAAAAAGTTTGGTTTTTTTTTTTTTGAAACTTTAGTGTTTGTTCAACTGATAATCTGAAAACTGTAGATATTACAAAAGAATATGTCTGAGTCATATCAATGAGCTAAAGATTTCTTGTTTTTAGATTAGAAGAAATGGAAGAAAAATATCTAATGAGAGAATCAAAACCAGAAGATGTACAAATGATTACAGAATTAAAAGCCATGCTTACAGAGAGAGACCAGGTCATAAAGAAACTAATTGTAAGACATTTTTCTTTTTTTGGTACTTCCTGTTAGTAATGAATGGACTGTTGATTGGGAAAACATGGGAAAATATTTTTAAGTAATGCTAAATGAAAATTCAAAATACAATTCATGCATTGTGATTGAAAATGTATTAAAATATTTATGAATGAGGATAAAAACTATAAAGTAATTTAAAATTTTAAAATTTGGTATTAGGGTAAGGGGGTTGGGAGTGCCTCTTTAATATTTTTTAAAAAGAAATAGTCTTTTTAACACATGTTGAATGTTTAATAATATGTCATTGTCAATATAAAAATTAATATACAATTTAAGTATATATGTTTATGTACATATTTATATGTAGAACTAGAATTGGATCAGAAAGAACAGTCAACCTATCCATTCATTAGCCAGCAATTTATACTTCCAGGTAATCATGTTAATTTCCTAAAGACTGTTCCAAAGAACAATGATCCAAGGAGACACTCTATGGAAAAAGGGTTCCATGATCAACCTAAGAAAAGTTGCAGGCTCTCTATTGTCAGTCCACACTGAAGTGTTAGAGGCTCTGAGAAATCCATGAAGGGGGAAAATACAGATTGAACAATAAAAACAGTACCTTCATTAAAGCCATTATTCTTCAAAAAGAACAAAAAGGTTCTGGGAAAATGGTGTCGGAGTAGGCAGTCAGGGCTCAACTCTCACAAAAACAATGGAGAGGAGCCAAAAGCTGTCCGAGGGATCTGCTTTGGGGGTCTGCAGACCAAGACAGTGCTACACGAGGGTGAGGGACAGAGAGGAAGCCAAAACAACAAATGTGAGTTACCAAAACCTGTGGCAGCTGGGAAGGGCTCCCAACCCCCATCACAAGATATTAAGTGGGGGTAAAAACCCTGGCTCACTGCAGCTGACTCAGGGGGAACAGACATCCTTTCTCTCAGCTGTTATAAGGGACAAGGGTGGGGGAGTCAGACGGCTTCTCTTCAGTAAATTCAGACAGCAGAGGCTGCTTTCAATCTTGGCTCTGGCCAGACCAAAACACAGGAAGGCAGAGGTTGAAAGAAACACTCAATGGAAAGGTACCCTGATGAGCGCCATCTGCTGGCTGCAATGGAAATTGCACAGAAAAACACTTTAAAGTCTCTCTTTACCCCATCTCCTGGGAGAAAATCTGTGCCCCATTAATGAGTCCCTGGCCTGATTTTGATAACTTAAGCTGGGCGATTTTAAAGACTTAGAATAAGTCGAACCAAATATCAAAGAAGACCTGTGGGGAAAAAAACAATAGGCAAGAGACAGAAATTGGCAATCACCAGAGTAATTCACAAACATATTCGGATGCCTAGACATCAGCAAAAAATTACAAGCCATACTAGGAAACTAGGAAGAGATGGCCCAGCCAAAGGAACAAACCAAATATCCTGAAGAGATACAGGATTTAAGACAGTTAATCAATGATAATCACACAGCTCTCCTAACCAATTAAAAGAATGGAAAGAAAATATGACTAAAGAGATAAAGGATGTTAAGAAGGCACTGGGAGAGCATAAAGAACAGTATGAAAGCCTGCAAAGAAAAGTAACAACTTATGGGAATGAAAGACACAATGGGTAAGATTAAAAAATATTAGGGGGGCCTGCTGTGGCCCAGTTGGTGGGGCGCCGGTTTGCCACATGGGAGGCCCCGAGTTCAGTTCCCGGGACCTTCTCGAGCAGGCAGACCGCCTTGAGAAGGCAAGCCGCCACAAGCAGGGCAAGCCCCCGCGAGCGGGCAGGCTGCCGCGCGATGAGCTGACTCGGCAGGTTGCTGTGCGGTGGGGGGGGGGAACGGGCAGACACGGAAGAACGCAGGAATGAGCACAGCAAGAACACACAGAAAGGGGGAGGGGATATGTAATAAATAAAAAATAAGTCTTTAAAAAATGTATTAGAGGCACATAAGAGTAGATTTGAATTGCTCAAAAAGAGAATTAGTGATTTCAAGGTCAGAACATCTAAATTGGAAAAGACGGGAGAACAGAAATAGAAGAGAATGGAAAAAATGGACAGAAGCTCAGGGAATTGAATGAGAATGCAAAACTCACAAACATATGCATTATTAGTGTCCTCAGAAGGAGGAGAATGGAAAAGGGCCGAAAGAATATTTGAGGAAATAATGACCGTAAACTTCCCAACCCTTGAGAAAGCTGTAAATGTCAATACCCAAAAAAGACAGTGCACCCCAAACAGAACAAATCTGAATAGACTTACTACAGGACACTTGCTATTCAAATGACAAATATCAGATAAAAAGAGGATCCTGAAAGCAGCAAGAGAAAAGTAAAGCATCACATACAAGAGCACCTCAATAAGTTAAGTGCCGACCTTTCATCAGAAACTGTGGAGACAAGGACTGTTCAGCACTTCCAATGGAAGTTGAATACAGACTTGCCATGTGACCTGGCAATGCCTTTACTAGGTATATACCCAGAAGAACTGAGAGCAGTGACACAAGCAGACATCTGCACATCCATGTTCATAGCGGTGTTATTCTTGATTGCTAAGAGTTGGAAACAGCCCAAGTGTCCATCAGCTGATTAATGGATAAACAAAATTGTGGTGTATTCATATGATGGAATATTATGCAGTTGTGAGAAAAATGAAGTCATGAAGCATATTACAACATGGATGAACCTGCGGGACATTATGTTGAGTGAAGCAAGCCAGACACACAACAGGACAAATACTGTCTGATTGCCCTGTTATAAACTAAATATATTATGTAAACTTCTGCAATTAATAATTAGAATACAGGTCACCAGAAAATAAAATGAGGGTAAAGAATGGAAAACTGAGGGTTAATCTGTTTAGAATTGGTTAAAATATTGTTTGTAAGTCTTTGGAAATGAATGGAAATGGTAAGAGCACGTCATGGGTTTTGACTAGCCCGACCTATTATATGGTATGGCATTAGTTGAAAGGGGAGGTCTAAGGTCATGTATATTACTAGAAGGAAAGCTAAAAATGAAACATGGAACTGTATAACATAGTGAAACCTCATATAAAATATGAATATGGGTGATATTGCATATATAATACTGTTTTTACGAAATATAAATACAAATGAACTAGAGAGACAGGAACAGAATAGCAGCTATGTACAGCAGGGGAAGCATAGAGAGAGATTGAGAGGTGATGAGTTTTGTTTGTTCATTTGTTTTTTATTATTATTGGAATAATGAAGATGCTTTAAAATGACTGAAGTGATGAATGCACAACTGTGTGATTATGCTGAATACCATTGATTGTACACTTTGGATGGATTTATGCTTTACTATGTATCAGTAAAATTGATTTGTTAAAAAAAAGAATAAAAATAGATGTTTTTGAACATTAAAACATTTGAATTCACAAACCATTTCAGAGTCTTCTAAAATTATGTGTCCTAACAAATAATTAAAGTATTACTTCTTACTGCCTTTAACAAATGAATCTTTTGCAATAAAACTAGAAATAGAATGCTAAACAATTTGCTAATTGATCACTTCAGTTGTAAACTTTTGGAAATTAGCATGCAAAAAGAGCCTAAAAGCAACATTTATTTCTGAAGTTCTTTTTTTTCCTAAACATATTTGTTAGAATGTAGGAAAGCCAGCCTATTGGCTGGACTAGAAGTTTCTGCTGAAAGCTGTAGGGCTCCATAGATGGAGAGCTGGAGTGTGTGCTGCCTCAACCCCTGGACCAGGCAGTTTTCCAAGAATGTGAACATGAGTACGGGCTTCACAGATTGCTCCATCTGATAGAAGGAGACTGATGATAAATCACTATATATTTCTCACATGAAATTAGCAAGTCCATAGAAATAGCTACTGATTTTAAAATTCTTACTGAGTAGGTATTACAGATGTGATTGTATTTCTTTTTTACAACCAAGTAGGTATTACATTTCAAAGAGGGAAATAACTTTCCAAAACAACACAGCTAGTCAGTGATGGGGCCAGAAAGCCAGCCAAGGGTTGTCCTACACCAGGAGTCCATTTTCTTTCTACTGCACCCTGCTGAATCCCTGATCTGTGGACTGCAAGGCACATGGGCCAGAGATTAATGCGTAGATGTTAGGAAGTAAGAGGTAGCCAAGAGAGCACAACGCTGCGTTCTCACACACACAGTTCTAATTACTAAGGTCTTCCTTCGTTTTGGTTAATTGATATGTTTTGTTAGTAAAGCCAAAAGGCAAAGGTTTTACCTCTACGTGGGCCATTTTTTTTCTCTGTTCTGTAGCACCAATGCTGTGATTACATTGATGTCTCAGAGAGAAGATTAGGCAAGCTCAAGTCCGTCTCCAGTCCTCAAGAATAATGACATAATGTCATCTTCCCATGTGGAAACAACTCAGCTATGCACACAGCCCCAAACATGCAAGTTGGGCCCACTCAAACTGCATAGCCAGCCCTGTGGGAGAGAGGGACCAAATAACACATTTAGATCCAGGCTAGGAGGAAAGTAGGGTAGAAGTTAGGGGGTATAGCACAGGGTTTGAAGGTGTTGAGAACTATCTATTTAACTTGCCAGCAACCAGGTCTAGAAAGTTTTGAAGAAGGTATATGAATATTCATAGAGGTTTTATATTAAATTTTTAATTGAGTGACATTTATACAGTTGTTTTTTAAAATATTCAATAGAAAATGTTTTTTAAATGTCTGTAATTCTTTTGCATAGGAGGATAATAAATTTTATCAGCTGGAATTAGTCAATCGCGAAACTAACTTCAACAAAGTGTTTAACTCAAGTCCTAATGTTGGTGTTATTAATCCACTGACAAAGGTATGTAATGTAAGTACTGTAAAATAGGGAAGTGGTTTGAACTTGATTAAAAATTTGGTAAGCTATTTAGTGCAGCATTGGATAAAAATTCCAAAATGTATCTGGTTTTTTTTTTTTTTTTAACTTAACCTAGGACTAAAGCTTATGAATTTTTTGTATAATCATTTTCAAAATAAGACTAATAATGTTCACCTTTATTGAGAACCCTTAAAATAATATTTTATTGATAATTCAAAGCCTTAGTTCTACCATTTTGTTTTTCATATCTTTAAAGAAAACTAAATTTCTAAATCTTCTTAAGATAATTTCTTTTTATTTACTTAGTAGTCTAGATACCCTCTCGGGTCCAGAAAGATACTTAAGTGCTGGATTCCCACAGCTATCCTTAATTTAAGGTCTGCGATCTTGATGGACCTGGGGTTGGACGTGTATTTCGTTACCTACCAATCTTCAGAGAGGGGCTTTACTTCTCTCAACCTTACTACCTCTCTTGATCTCTTGAGAATTAAAACCAAATATGGATCATTTGGATACTTAATTTTGACAGAAGAGCCTTGTAGATAATGAAATGGACATGGCTACGTCTTAACCATCTTTGTGCCCCCAGCTCCCCAAGGCTCCCAACATTGTGCTTTGCATAGTGTATATTCAATAAATATTTGCTCAGTTGCAAAATTTAATCACATTTTCTATGAAACATCGCAGATTATTTTAGGGTATAAGGCATGTAATAAAGAATAAATAATAACTGTATATATTGGCTTCACAAGGACTATATATATCTTGACAAATCAATAGTAGCAAAAATAAAGTTGGATTCAGTTTTTATTAAGTTGCACATCACACCTAATTTCTGTTAGGCCTTCAGCTAGATCTTATGTAAATTTTTGCTTTAAAGCTCATAGAACTCCTTTATTAAGAACTCTTAATCTATTCTTCACTCACAAATTAAATTGCTCCAAACTTTAAACTTGGGTGATTTGTAAAATAGGATGACTAAAATAGGAGGCCATGTAGCTGTATCTCCAGAGCCTAAAATACTGCCTGACACCAATAAGGCTATCAATAATTGGTGAATAAATGAATGTAATTAGTTTCAGTTTTTAAATTCACAGTTTCTTTAGGGTGAAATAGCTTTCAACCTGAAAGCAAGATTATGAGACTTGTTGAAACAGACAGGCTAGAAAATATCTTCCTTTCATTTATTATTTATTTGATTGGTATTAAGTTTTTAGTTACAAAGCCATTACTGTAAACTTTGCCTGTGATACTTTTGATTTTTTTAAAGCTAGAAACCTAAAACCAGAAGATTTAATTATGCTTCTGGTGATTAGTAAAAGAAAATGCAAAAGACCTAACTTTGCAAGAACCTTCAAACTTTTTGACCACAAGTATTGACTTTAGTTTTCACAAATGGTTATGAGGAAGATATTATACTTCTTTCTTTTTTCAGTTATGTTAAAATAGATAGGCTCCTTGTCCAAGACCCCATGATTCACAGAATATAACATAGAGGAACATCTCTGGATAGTGAGATACCTACTTTAAAAGTAAAGGAAGGGAACATTTTGTCTATTAAGTGCATTTTTTCAAACTATCAAGTCATTTTACACAATTTACTTCATAAATTTTATTAGCTGGTAATATTCAAAATATTTTACATGTTAATTTTTATTCAGCATATCAAGATGATATCCATTGATTCTAGAGGTATGAATGAAATACTTACTTTGAGACTAAAGGTAATGATTTTGATAATCTGCAATTGTATTTCTTTTTTGTCTGTTAATATAAGGGGAGTAGTTATAGCTCAGTGGTTGAATGCCTGCTTCCCATGTACAAGGTCCTGGGTTTAATCCCCAGTACTTCCTAAAAACAAAACAAAACAAAACAAAAACTTTGCCAATGTTTTTGAGGGAACTGGTGTAGCTCAGTGGTTTGAGTGCCAGTGCCACCTTCTCATGTACAGGGTCCCAGGTGCAATTCCCAGTACCTCAAAAAAAAAAAAAACACAACTAGAATTGAGGTTACTTAGGGGAGCAGATGTAGCTCAAGTGGTTGAGTGCCTGCTCCAGGTTCAATCCCCGGTACTTCCTAAAAACAAACTAAAAACTGAAAAAAAAAAAAACTCTCATTGGGGAGTGGATGTAGTTCAGTGGTTGAGCACCTGCTTCCCATGTACAAGGTCCTGGGTTCATTCCCTGATACCTCCTAAGGATAAAAAAAGACAGCTATCGGATGGACAATTAAAAAGCAGTGATCACTTTTGTTTTAAAAATCTTTTTTTAAAGATTGTGAGCAGATTGGTGATATTACCAATCAATTGCATAATAGATTTAATTATGCGAATTTGAGTGGTTTTCTCTCTTCAGAAAGATGGTGCAGTGAGTTTAAAACCAAATTATGAGGGAGCAGATGTAGGTCAAGTGGTTGAGTACCTGTTTCCCATGTACAAGGTCTGGGTTCAATCCCTGATACCTCCTAAAAACAAAACAAACTAAAAAACCAGCAAACCAGCTCTTGTTGGGGAGTGGATGTAGCTCAGTGGTTGTGCACCTACTTCCTATGTGCGAGGACCTGGGTTCAATCCCTAGTACCTCCTAAAAAACAACAACAAAAAAAGCCAAATTATGTCTTTAAGTTAGCTTTGTGTATTGAGTAGAAATGTGTGGTTTGTGTCAAACTAGATTGCCAAGCATTTTCTCATTCCTTTTTTTTTTTCCAGGCAAGAACTGCCTCCTTTTGACAGATGGCTAAAGTTCATGAACTTCTCTTTTGAAATTATGTTTTTTAACCCCATCTTCTAATTTTAGTCTAAGTCCATTTGACCTTGTGGTATTTGCAAGATCTGCTCTTTCCTCCTCTTTTCTTCCCAATATTCTTTTCCCCTTGGCATTCTCCCCTCTACTCCCACCCCAACCCGCTCTCACTCCTAAACACTTCTTCCTTCCTCCTTCCTCTCCTGGCAGCATGTCAGGTTGTGAGGATGCCAAGTAGATCAAGAAGCTGAAGGCTCCCCAGACCACACTTTGGGCAACAATGATTAATTTTGACAGCCCAATTTCACATAAAACTTCCAAAGTTCTCCCATGCCAAATTGAGATCTTGTACTATTCCTATTTTCTTATTTGTCACTTACACAGGGACTGTCCTCACATGTATTATTTTTAATGCAGCAAAAGAAGAAGAATGATAAATCACCAACAAACAGGTTTGTGAGTGTTCCCAATCTAAGTGCTCTGGAATCTGGTGGAGTGGGCAATGGACATCCCAACCGCCTGGATCCCATTCCTAATTCTCCAGTCCACGATATTGAGTTCAACAGCAGCAAACCACTTCCACAGCCAGTGCCACCCAAAGAGCCCAAGACATTTTTGAGGTGAGCCCCGTCTCACCAATGATTTTTCCTTTTCTTTTTGAACTTGAGAAATTTACCTTTTAATTTTGCAGAAATCCACTACTCTAAGACCAGCCTAGGAAAAGAAATACTTCTGTGAAATATTTTAAAAATATATTTATCACCTCTCTAGAGAACTCCTTTTTTGACTCTCTTGAAAAGATTTTTTTCTAATTACTAGTCATCAGTCAATTTTCAAAATGCTTGAAGAGGTGCTAATGTAATTCATATACTTAGAATTTTAATATATATGAACAGTTGCTTCGTTTTTGTTGTCACCAATTTTTCATTCATAATCCATTCTTATTACCAAAAGTTAAAATTTTTTATTAAGTGGTTTTTATTTGTTTCTGTTTCTTATGTTATATATGTCCATTTTTCCCTTTCTTGTTACCAGGCTTATTTATAAATATATGCAGTTACTGCCAAAATAAAAAATATGTAAATTCTGGGTACTTAATAATATACTTAAGCAAAAAATTAGAAAAATAATAAATTACTTTTAAAATTGGCATTCCAATTTTAAATTATCCTAGTGTTGTTGATTGAATGCATTAAGTAAATTTTGAAAGAAATGCATTTCTTTAGCCATTAGGTAAAATGAAAGTACTGTCATTTTATGCTTATTAATTTCTTTTTTAACTTAATTCTGATTAAATCTCAGCAGTGTCACTGCTAATAGTTTTGCAGGTAGACAATCTATTTTTAAGCCAAGTTTTAATGACATGACTAATTATTTTAAACTGAAAAAAAATTAGCAAGAATGAAAAATAGACAAATGCACCTATAAACGTGTCTTCTGCTAAATATTTTGTGTTGCTTATTTTCCCTTGTGCATGGGTATGTTCAGGTATCAGTAAGATGCATGTGCATGAGCTCAAGGAACATGACTACTGGAGTTTCCATTACACATTGTTGCGTGCCTTGTAATTTCCCCCAAAGACGGTAGGGATTCTTTTGTTTTCTCAAATAACCCAAAGAATCTTTAGTTACCATTAAGATACATATGAATTATTTAACTTTGAAGATGGAAGGAAAAATTGGGTTTTTAATTCCCTCTTCTCCTTAGAGTATTTGTTATGGAATTTTGAAATGAAAGTGTAATATACATACACATAGAGTAAAATTACTAAACCTTGATTTAGTTAGTTAGTTATGTTTAGGAACCTAACTGTAAGAATCAAATGCTGGTATCAGATTCTGAAAAATTAATTAAATTTAATTAGGAGGGGAAAAGCAGTGTGTGTAGCTGAGTGATTGAGCACCTTCTTCCCATGTGCGAGGTCCTGGGGTCAATCCCTGGCATCTCCTAAAAAAAAAAAAGGAGAGGGAAAAAGGGCTGAATGAGGAATGTTATTTTATTCTCTCTTATTCTCCACAACTCCTCCTCAAATTTTTAATTCAAAGACAGTGACATTATTTTCCTCAATTTCTCTTTTGTCATGGTCGTGGCGCAGCTCCTTAACTGACTCCATCAGAGCAGCAGATGTGCTCTCGTGGCTCATGGAGTAGTGAACCTATCCTAGTATAGAAGGAACAGCACATCTTCAAAACCCAGCCTCTAACATGGAGCCAGCTGTGGTAGTCTGCACTGATGTTTTATGTGCTTTCCCCTTCACTTTGCACAGCAGCTTAATGCCGGGTTACGTGTCTCTCTCTCTATGAATTCAGTCCTCCTCAGAGTGATGCTTCCCCAGTGGCTTCTCCAGATCCCCAGCGCCAGGAGTGGTTTGCCCGCTACTTCACATTCTGAAAGCACCGTGTCGGCACAGCTCTGGTGGACTGTTCCTAAGAGCATGACCTTGTACACATCCTCATGTGAACAGGCGTTCCTGTGTGACACTGTGAATGAGAAAGCATTTGTCTCTCCAACTTGAAAATGCACTGTATTTCCTGTGATATTTATTGGAATCACTCTATAAGGTACTATATTATGTGTGTAATTATACGTTATTTTTATTTGAATGGAAGAGTCTTTAACCTTTGTAATTACTGCATAATAAATTTTGTTAGAACAAACAATAGTGCTTTTCATTTTTTTCTAAAAAGTTTGTTTTAATTTTTAAATAATTTTAAGTTTCAGGTAAAACTTGCTAGGAAAAAAAACTTTTACTAAATAGCCATATAATATCAGAATATTTTATATCATTAATCATAACAAAATCAAGATAGGGAAATATGTTATAATCTATTACTTTTTCCATTACCACATATAACTAAACTCTGTTCTCTAAATTTACAAGGCTAGGATGAAAGCATTTGTGTAAATTATAGGCTTTCAAGTTTATAAAATACTGCTGGTTTATTTAGTTTTTTTGTTTTCTCAAATATTTTTTCTGATAATTGAGGATCTAGAACTTCTAGTACACTTAGAATCTATTATTAATATTATGCTTTATGGCCAGAAGTTTTTGGCTAAAGAGGTAGCCAGTTCTATTTCCATTGGTCTTAAAAGCCAGTGTAGGGCCGGCTGGAAAGCCCAGTGGATAGGGCGCCGGCATACCACATGGGAGGCCCCGGGTTCGGTTCCCGGGGACCTCTCCTAGCGGACAGACCGCCTTGAGAATGGCAAGCCGCCATGGGCGGGCCAGAGCCGCCATGGGCAGGGCAAAAAGCTGCCATAGACAGGGCAAAAGCCGCCACGGGCAGGGCAGGTCGCCCGCGAATGGAGCGCAGCCAGCCACCCGCGAACTGAGAGCCAGCTGTGAATGGAAGCAGAAGCCACCCACAAGCGGGGAAAGCCGCGTCTGCGCAGTGACCAGTCTCGGCGCGTCGCCGCAGCGGGGGGGAGGGGAGATATGTAATAAATTAAATAAAATCTAAAAAAAAAAAAAAAAAAAAAGCCAGTGTATTAGTCAGCAAAGGGGTGCTGATGCAAAATACCAGAAATCGGTTGATTTTTATAAAGGATATTTGTTTGGGGTAGAAGCTTAGTTACCAGGCCATAAAGTGTAAGTTACTTCCCTCACCAAAGTGTATGGCCATGTGTTGGAGCAAGATGGCTGCAGATATCTTCCAGAGTTCAGGCTTCCTGGATTCCTCTCTTCCCAGGGCTTGCCTCTCCCCAGGCTTAGGCTGGCTTCTCTCCACAGGGTTCCTCTCTAACTGAGGATTGCCTCTCTCCAGACTTAGACTTGCTTCTCTCTACAAGGCCAGCTGTAGTCTATCAGGTGAATGGCTCATCTCTTCCTGGGGCCTTCTCTCCTTCCTCATGACCAAGCTCCTCTGTGTGCTTGCTTCCCCAGGCTCCAGCATTAAAACTCCATCTCTGTCCTTTGCCATGTCTTTTATCTTTGATTCCCCACCCACCAAGGGGCAGGGCTCAACGCCCTATTGATGTGGCCCAATCAAAGCCCTAATCATAAGTTAATCACACCCAGAGGAACAGACCAATTTACAAGCATAATCCATATCTATTTCTGGATTCATAACTATATCAAACTGCCACAGCCAGTTTTTTAGTTTTGTAGGTAGGGAATTTAATATTGTTACATGAACATGAACTCAACTAACCACTATTGCATGCTCATGAAATCTTTAGTCCTTTAATTCTAGCCCTCTTGGTAGGCTACTTCAAAATTGTGTTCTGTGACCTGAAAGAGTGCACCCATTCCTAAGAGTCCCAAATTTAGTTAATTTGGTTTCATGGTAAACTCTAGAACATTCTGGGTGAACTAAATACAAATACATGATCTATGAATGATTATAATAATGTTAAAGTCCATCTTTTAAAATGGTATTATAAGTCTCAGATACTGTGCTGAGGGCAGAATAAGGATTCCTCTCATTTAATCCTCGCAAAACCCTCAAGGAATAAACTACTGCATATGAGCATGCACACTTGGTAACATGTTCTCTATTAAGTAATTATCCTGAAAAACTTTCTTGCTTTGAAATTTTTATTTCCTTAAACTAAGAAGGAGACTTTTCTAAGAAAAATGGTTAATGCTTATTTCAGAAAATCTAGTTATAAACACATATTCTTTCCCCTAGTTTATACATATCTCATAATTTGGTCATTTATTTAGCAAGGATTTGTTGACTAGTACTCATGGAGGTAACTGTGCTGATTCTGGACATACACAGATAATGAACAAATATCCTCAAAGAAGCTAGCAGTGTATTTGCTGAAATAGGCAAGAACCAATTTTGGCCACAAATGAGATTTATGGAGGACACAATGAGAGCAGAGGAGGGAGTAATTTACGCTACCCAAGTGGTGGCAGGGAAAGCTTGACACGAAAAGTGGTGTCCCAGCATATATTGAAAAATGAGTAGGAATTAGCCAGACAGACATGGACAGGAACTATTTCAGGCACAAGCTGACAGAAGAGTCAGCAAAGAGCAGGCTGGTCACATCCTGAGAACTGTTTGCAGTCCTGGATTACCAGGGTCTGAAGTCCATAGTGGGCTAGAGAAGGTGGCTTAGTAAGAATAGCAGCCCTTTCTTGAGCACCAACTTTGTATTAGACACTTCAGTTGTAACATTTTTAAACCTTCAACAACAACTTGGGTGAAGAAACAGAGTGCCCCCTACCCCCCACACACACCCCAGATACACAGCCAGTAAGGACTAAAACCTGTGCTCCTTCCACTATGCCATGAATGTTTAGTGGGGAATTAGACTTGATCCTCTGGAATTTTAAACAGGTAATAGTATGATTAGACTTAAAAATTCAGAAAAAGCTCTTTATTGGTAGCAGTGTGGAAAGTGGTTCAGAAGATGGGAACCTGACTGACAATGAGATCAGTTAGAGACTTACTGAATGGGTTTGAAGAATAATTCATTAAATGGGAGTGAAGATGAGGGGACAGATAAAGAGTAAAGATATAGAAATTGGTGGGAGTTGGTGATAAAGATAATGAAGTATGGGCAAAAGGTAAAGTTTGATTTGGGATATGTTGAAATTCAAGTTTCCCTGGAATAATCAATAGACAACACAAGGATCCTAGAGCTCAGAAAAGAAGTGTGAACTGGAGTTGTTTTGGAGTCATGGCATATATGAGATCTCTAAAGCCAAAGGTATGGGTGAGAACAACAGGGAATGGGGTTATGGAGAGAATGTTGAGAGTCACCAACGTTTAAGTGGCAGGCAGGGCTTGAAGGAGAATGAGAAGTAGAGATACAGACCAATAAAAAGCATGGTGTTTCAAAGAGAGAGCAACTAACAGTACCAAATGCTGCAGAGATCCAGGGAAGAAATGTGTTCGTTGGCTTTGACAACTAGGAGACAAAGCAAGAGCAGATGAGATTGAGGGTCATGGTGGCAGCAAAAACCAGATTCCAGGAAAGCCTGGTGAATGAAAGTTGAGGAGGTGGAGATCGGCATGAAAACCCCTCTATGAAGAAACTTGGCTATATAGGGAGAGGGAAAGAGAAGATTTTTAGGAGACTTGTTCATGTTTTTTTTTTTTAAAGATTCATTTTTTTATTTATTTACCACCCCACCCCACCCCTGTTGTTTTTGTGCTTGCTGTCTGCTCTCTCTGTCCATTTGCTGTGTATTCTTCTGTGTCTGCTTGTATTCTCTTTTTTTTTTTTAAATTTATTTATTACATACCCCCCCCCTTCTGCTTGCTCTTGCTGTGTGTCCATTCTTCTGTGTTTTTCTATGTCTGCTTCTTGTCTCCCCCCGTCTTTGCGGCGACGCACCGAGTCGGCCCTCCGCGGTGGCGGCTCGTTCCGTTCGAGGGTGGCTCCATTCCGTTTTCACGGGCGGCTCCGCTCCATGTTTTGCAGGCAGCAGTCCTCCATGTTTTTGCGGGCTGCCGGCTTCTGCTATGGTTTGCAGGCAGCAGCTCCGCTTTTCACGGGTGACTTTGCCATGCCCGTGGGGGCTCCGCCCTGCCCGTGGCGGCTTTTTGCCCCGCCCACGGCGGCTTGCCTTTCTCAAGGCCGTCTGCCCGCTCAGAGAGGTCCCCGGGAACCGAACCCAGGGCCTCCCATGTGGTACCCCAGCGAGCTCTTTATCCACTGAGCTATCTAGCCGGGCCCTGCTTGTATTCTCTTTAGGCAGCACGGAACCGATCCTGGGACCTTCCGGAGTGGGAGAGAGGTGCTCAATCTCTTGCACCACCTCAGCTCCCTGGTCTGCTGCTTCTCATACTGTCTCTCCTCTTTTTCTCTTTTTGTTGCATCATCTTGCTGTGCCAGCTCTTTGCGCAGGCCAGCTTGCCTTCACCAGGAGGCCCTGGGAATTGAACCCTGGACCTTGTATATGGAAGACAGGAGCCCAATCGCTTGAGCCACATCCACTTCCCTGTTCATGTTTTTATGCTGGAAAGCGAGCTTAAAAGGACAGGAGAGAGAAGGGACAAGCAAAAATTTTATATCAGCCTTCAACTACCCCTGGGTTATATGTAATAACATTAAAGGGGTGGTCAAAAAGTCATATATAAATGGTTAACATTGTGATTGAAGGAAAAAAAAAAGGTTTTAGCAAGACATTAATATTGATATGATATTGAAAATAACATGGAATCAGAATATTAGGGTTGGAGGAGGTTTTAAAGGCCATCTCTTCTAATCTCCCACAATCCTTAAATCTCAATAACATCCCTGACTGAACTTTTATATCTCCAGTGATCAGAAGCTTTCCACCTCTGAGACTCCCTGGGACTGGCTGTGCCACCAACAAGTATCTTCCTGTGACTCAGTCCTGGGCTGTGTAATGAAATGGTACCCTGTGCCTTACATTCCTGCAAAGGAAATAGATATTTGGGAAAGGTATTCTTTTAGTTTTCTAAACGCTGCTGGGAACAATATACCAGAAATGGGTTGGCTTTTTTTTTATTTTTGAAAGGAAGTACTGGGGATTGAACCTGGGACCTTGTACATGCAAAGCAGGCTCTCAATCACTGAGCTACACCTGCTCCCCTGGGTTGGCTTTTATACTGGGAATTTATTAGGTTAAAAATTTAACAGTTCTGAGGCTGTGAAAATGTCCAAATCAAAGCATCATCAAAGATGCTATCTCACCGAAGGTCGGCTGCAGGCAATCCTGGACTCCTGCCACATGGCAAGGCACATGGAGGCATCTGCTGCTCTTCCAGGTCTCACTGCTTCAGCTTCTGGCTGCTCTGTCAGAGTGGCTTCCTCTGTCCCAGGTTCCTCTCAAAGCTCCTGGGTTCCTGCTTTCCATCTCTGCAGCTTTTTCTCTGTGTGTCTCTTGTTTTCAGTCCTCTGTTTATAAAGGACCTCCAGCAAGAGAACCAAGACCCACCCTGGGTCATACCTCATTGAAGTGATCCAATCAAAAGCTCCCCCAACTGAGTCTAATCAAAGGGCCCCACACCCACGGGAGTGGATTAGCTTCAACAACATGAACTTTTCTGGGATCCACAAAAAGCTTCAAACTGTCACAGGTATTAAGTACTATAGGTGATAAAATAGGTGTCTTGGAAAATTGAAGAGCAAATACTAGAGAAGTCTAAGAGGATTGCCAGGCAGTAATTGAGATCGGAGGTCATAGATTGAATATTGAAGCCCATCATCATGACTGTTACCCGGCTACTTTCAGCTACTTGGATGCAGGTTTATGGCAGTAGATAGGATTAGGATTGTGCCCAAGTACAACAGAAAGTAGGAGGTCAGAAGAGCAAGGGTGTTTACAAAGAAGTGATGATAATAAAAATGCCATTTATAATTATTAAAACTCTTATTAATATTACACTAGGACTTTAGAAATAAAACTATATGTGGACAGATAATATATATTTAACATCATATCTTAAAATATTTACCTAAGACCTTTCATCATCTTCAAACAGTAAGCTTCTAACTCATGGCTTTTTTCCAAACATCTGATTTTTAATCTGGCGTGGAGAGAGAGATCCTAAGGGAAGAATTGTAAACATTTTCTTTGCATGTCCTAAAGCTAGAGCAGAGAGAGGACTTCTTGAACAGTTGAACCATGATTGCTTTATTTTGATGTGCCTTTCATGCTTTAGAGACTATTAACATGGATTTGTGAGTGGAGAAGGAAAAAGTTTATAATAGAACATGGTTGGAAATGCTTCCTTCAAGTCCACAGGATCCATATGCAAAAGTTTAAAAAAAAATACAAATTAGATACTTGGAGATATTTCAAGAACAGGTTTATTAAGTTTTCAGATTCCAAAAACTGTATTGATAAAATATATGAAAATATTTTGAAGGCAATATCTTGTTTTGGGCCCAGGCAACAATCATCCATAGAAAGTCTCTTAAATATTTATTAATTTTCATATATGAAATAGAGAACGTATTTTATCTTTCTAACAAGCAAGCTCAACAACATGATTTGGAGTTGAAATGTTCTCTTTGAAAATAATTATGTGCGTAAATTTTCCTTTTATGATATTATGAATGTTCTAACATTTTCTGTCACACGACCTCATTGTCACATTATATTAATTTCTATTTGGAAGATTACCACATGTTGACCACCTTTGGTAATCCCAGGAATATATTATCTCCATGATTTTATGAATGTGGCTGTATTTGATTTTCACAAAGTTTAAATTTTAATTTATTCTTTTTTTAACAATCAAATATCTGTTGGGGTGAAAGAACATTCATATTCCACATGAATTAAATTAAGCCAGATTGATTTGGCATTAATCTGGAGTTTGTTCATAATTCTAACATAGCCAAATATTACAAATGAAAAATTTTAATTTTATTTTCCATTAAAACTATGTTAAATGATTCCAGAGCTTTATAAATTAACCAAACTGATGTACTATGTTTGGTACAATATTTGCAACCTTGGGTTTCAGAGAAGATAGTGCCAAATCATTAGATTTGTCATTGTAGCCTTACATTAAAATTTGCTCAAAATGTCACAAAACCTGGAAATAAGTGGTGTTTTTCCTTCTTTCCAAACCTTACTGCCTTAAAAAGACCCCAAAAAATCTGCATTTTTTGTTTAAACAAAGTATTTAGATTGCATGTTTCTGTATTTACAAAATTATATAATGTTAAATCTTTTCTGTTTGTTTCATTCCTTTTGCTTTTTTCTACATTCCATTTCCTACATGAATGTTCTGCCATGTGTTTTTTGTATGAATAGAAGATGCTTGGAATGTACAGTCCTGGAGATGGAGAAGAATGGTTTAAGTAGATTCCTTCAGATGCTAGGTGAATTAGTAGTCAGGGTTCTCCGGAGAAACAGAACCAGTAGGACATTTTTATATATACACGTGTGTGTGTAATGTATTTCTATCAAGGAATTGGTTCATGTGGTTGTTGGGGACTGGCATCTGAAATCTGTAGGAAAATTTAGGCACATCATTATTTTCAAAGAGAACATTTCAATTCCAAATTATGTTGTTGATCTTGCTCGTTAGAAAGATAGAATCTGGAAATTTTCAGGCAGGGGCTGAATCTGCAGTCTTGATGCAGCATTTCTTCCTCAGGGAAACTTGTTTTGCTCTTAAGGGCTTTCAATTGATTGGATGAGGGCCACTCATATTATTGAGAATATTCTCCTATACTTGAAGCTAGCTGATTGTAGATGTTAAACACATCTACAGAATACCTTCACAGCAACACCTGGAATGGTTTTTGATTGAATAACTGGGTACTATAGCCCAGCCAACTTGACACACACAACTAGTCATCGCACTATGTGAATGTCACATACAGCCCAACTTACGGTTTCTACCGTAGGCTCTTATCTTCATCTCCTACATCTTTGGGCTTGTGCCTGAAATACCCTTTGGTCACCACCTGGTGTCACCTCTTGTGTAAAGACCTTTTCCATACCCTCATGCTGAATTAGACATCCCTTTCTACATGCCCTCATAGCACTTTCGTCACAATTATTCATTCACACAACAAATATTTATTGAATGCCTACTATCTGCCAGGCATTATTTAAGGCGTTTGGGATAAATACATCATTGCCCAAAACAGACAAATACCTTTGTTTTCATGGAGCTTACATTAGAAGCAGGAGAAATAGACAATAAACATAATAAACAAGTAAATTATGTTGACTGTATAAGTGAATAAATAATATGAAAAAAATAGAATGGTAGATGTGGTAGGTTGAATTATGTACCTCAGGGAAAAAAAAACTATGTTCGTAATCCATTCCTGTGGGCATGAGCCCACTGTAAACAGGACCTTTTGAAGATATTTTTAGTTAAGCTTTGGCCAAACTGAATGAGATTGAGTTTTAATCCTATTACTGGAGGCTTTATGAACAGAAGCCACGTGGAGAAGGAGATGCTGGAAGTCAGTGTAACCCAGAAGAGAAAGGAAAGGTCATCACTATGTGAGAAAGTCA
This sequence comes from Chaetophractus vellerosus, assembly GCA_004027955.1. Taxonomy (NCBI): domain Eukaryota; kingdom Metazoa; phylum Chordata; class Mammalia; order Cingulata; family Chlamyphoridae; genus Chaetophractus; species Chaetophractus vellerosus. The sequence continues at coordinate 22,207 of PVKH010004458.1, forward strand.
AGGAACCCAAGGATTGCCAGCCAGCCAGAACGCTACCTTAGAATGGCCAGGGTTAACCTCTTTGAGATAGGAGACTTGCCTCGAAGTCAATTACCATGTAATTTGGCCTTTGGCTTTCCCTTCTAGTACAATGCCCAACACCTGGTGATGATTGGATGAATCAAAAGAAATTTGTATCTTTAAAAAAGAAACTGATGTCATGTGTGCGTATATCTGTGTGCATGTGATTGTGCATACATAAATTCTTTTAAATTCTAAATTAATTGACATGTATTTCATTTAAATCTATAAATATAAGTATATATCAAATTTATATGTAGATATAAATTAAATGTAAGTGTACATGTGTATATTTACAAATATATTCTGCTTCATTCAAAAAGAAATAGAAATAACTACAAAGAAGATATTATAATAAAAATGTGTATTCTATTGGAGCTACTAGTTAAATACTAGTGGAAAATCAGGACTAATTAAAAGAATAAAAACATGTCGTTGAAGCTGTATTAGTTTCCCAACTGCTAAAATAAATACCATATGAAGTTTGTGTAACAACAGGAATTTATTGGTTCAAGGTTTCAGAAGCTAGAAGGCTTGCTTCCTCCTGGATTGGTATCTCCTGGCTGGCTGACAATCTTTAGGGTTCCTTGGCTTTTCTGTCCACATGGTGGCATCTTCTCCTTTCTCTTTTGAGTTCTCTTGACTTCCAGCTTCTGGCTGCTCCCCGTGGCTTCTCTTTCCCTGTCCTACTTCCTTTGCTTATAAGGACTTCAGCCATATTGGATTAAGGCCCACCCTCACTTGTTTGGGCTCACCTTAACTAATAAGATCTTGGGCCCGGCTAGATAGCTCAGTGGATAAAGAGCTCGCCGGTGTACCACATGGGAGGCCCCGGGTTCGGTTCCCGGGGACCTCTCCGAGCGGGCAGACGGCCTTGAGAAAGGCAAGCCGCCATGGGCAAGGCAAAAAGCTGCCACGGGCAGGGCTGAGCCCCCACGGGCATGGCAAGGTCACCCGTGAAATGCGGAGCTGCTGCCCGCGAAAGCGGAAGCCGGCAGCCCGCAAAAACATGGAGGACTGCTGCCCGCAAAACATGGAGCGGAGCCCCCCGTGGAAACGGAATGGAGCCACCCTGGAACGGAACG
>PVKH010004459.1:0-23341 GCA_004027955.1 Chaetophractus vellerosus
GATGGAAGGAGCCATTTGACAAGTAATGAGGGCTCTCTCTAGATGAGGAGACTGATCCTGGCTCATAGCCAGCAAGAACCCAGAACTGTCAGTCCTATAACTGCTATGTAGTGCATTCTGTCAACAAGAATGAGCTTGGAATTGGATTGCTCCCGAGAGCTTCCACTTAAGAGCTCAGTCTGGTCAGCACCTTCCTTTCTGACTTGTGATACACTGAGCAAAGAACCCAGCCATGTTGTGCCAAACTTCTGAACTATAGAACTGTATGGGACGGTGAACTAATAAATGCATGTTTGCTTTAAGATACAGAGTTTGTGGTAATTTGTTACATAGAAAAAGAAATCTAATATAACATTTGCATGAAAATTTCCTTATCTCCATGTCCCAGTTTCCTCTTCTGTAAAATGGGGATAATAGAATCACTTGCTTACAGGATTATTGAGAATTAATTTAACATATATAAAACTTATGGTAGTGTTTGACTCATGTAAAGATTTATATAATTTATATAAATGTTTTCTGTTATTATTACCACCAAAATTTTACTAAACTAAAACTTCTCTTTATGCTAACCCCTCTGTGGCAGTTTGGCATTGTTTATGAATTTCAAAAATAGATATTGGATTATGTTTGTAAACTGTTCTGTACATGGGTGTGATTAAATTATTATTAGGGCTTTGATCGGGTCGTGTCAGTAGGGTATTGAGTCCCTGCCCCCTTGGTGGGTAGGGACTCACAGAGAAACAGCACTGCAGAGAAGGGAGGTGGGAGTTTTTGAGCTGCAGCCCTGGGAAAGAAAAAAGGCCCCTGGAGGAGAAACAAGCTGTTCACATGATAGTCTACAGCTGGCCTTGTGGAGATAGAGGAGCTGAGCCCAGAGAGAAGCAAGCCCCAGGAAGAGAGGAACCCAGGAAGCCTGAACCCTCACAGACGCCAGCAGCCATTTTGCTCCAACACGTGGTACTAGACTTTGGTGAGGGAAGTAACTTATGCTTTATGGCCCCAAATAAATAATCTTTATAAAAGCCAACAGATTTCTGGTATTTTGCATCAGTACTCCTTTGGCTGACTAATACACCCTCCTCCCAAGAAAAAAATTTAACCCTCTTAATTTCTACCACCAGCATAAGTAGTGACTTCTGGATCACTTATCTTAAAAAAAATGATTACAAGACTGACTGAACACTGAAATAGAAAACCACAATGTCATTCTTAGGTTCTGATGGTAACGGTGAGCTAGTTTCATACAATACCTCTGTGGTTTTCTGCATCAAAGCCTTCTGTTAGGTACCAACTGCTTCCCCATTCCTTAGTAATCCAGCCCAGGGTGGTTGGTCTTGCATCCTAATTCCACTCCAATCTTAGATGTATGCATCTGAACCCAGTATAGCCAGGAAGAGTACTTATCTCATTGGTCAGAAAGGGATAATTGACCAAGGGCAGAACTCTTGACTTTTCCCTTTGAATTTTTTCATAGCTATAGGAAGGATATCTACTTGTTTTTTCATCAGCATTGTAATCTATAATGAGTCCAAATAACCTGGAAACTGGTAATAACCACCATGTAGCCCCACAAAAAGAGAACCTGCCTGAGTACAAAGACAAGTAGAGGTGTACAGTCAAAGAAGAAAGAGAGATTTCTTACTACATTTTGAATCCTTGGATTTTGACCTTATCAAAGGCCTGCTTATACTTCTGCTTAGATGAACCAATAAAGTACCTATTTGGCTTAGGCTTTTTAAAAGCATTACTGACACTTGAAAGATACTCCTAATAAAACACTACTGAATGAACTTCTTCCACCACACAAAACAGTGTATCATATTAATGTATTGTAACATCATAAATGAATATGTAACATGGAACTTCTAAAATTCTAAAAATATATTAGTAGGTTATACAGTCCTATAAAAGCATAATTCAAATTTTTCTTTCATCAAATACAGAAGGTCAATTTTATAGTTATTTCAGTCCCTACTGAGTGTTCTTGGTGATTTGGAAAATTCTTCCATCAATGTAGAAAGTAACTCAGTACATTTGCAATTAATAAGGTTTTGCTGTCATCTTTTCTAATTGTATGCAGCATATTATCTTAGTCATACAATATGCAATATTTATTACTGTTCATTCCCAGTAAGTCCTGAGTTTATATTGTATAATTATAAATATTGATTGAAATAAATAGACTATGAGAATTTATAGCATGTCCCTCTTCTTTGAGACTCAATTTATCTCCTATTCACCACAGTTTAAAGTTATATTTAATTATCATTTAAAAAATTCACATGTGTTTTACTTCTAAACTTATGTTAAACCAATTTTGTTTCTCCACTCTAATTCTTTAGGTTTTCCTGAAAAAATAGGATATTCATTTTTAGTAAAAAACAACAAAAGCAAGAAAACTAAAATTCTTATCAAATTACAGAAATAACTGGAAAACAAATGTGTTTTTATGCCATTTATAAAATTCTGAATACGGGTACCATTATTTAAAAGAACAAAAGAAAAAAAATTCTGAATTTGAAAAGTATTTGCTACATTTTAGAAGAATATGTTAATACTATATTCCCCTAGAGCAGTGGTTTTCAAATTTTAATGTGTTTGAGAGTTTTTCAAAACACTGGTTGCTGGGCTTCACTCTAAGAGGTCCTAAATTGTTAAGTCTGAGGTGTGCCCAAGAATTTACAGTTCTAACAATTTCTCAGGTGATACGGCTACTGCTGGTCCTGGGAACACGTCTTGAGAACTGCTGCCCAGAGAGGATCTACATACAAACACTAATTGTCCTGAAGCCATGAGGAAATAAATATTCCCATCACAATTACAGATCTTGACATTAAATAAGTATTCTCACATTGGAGCAGAGATAAAATGAAAAGTGAAAATCAAAACAAAACAAAAACAAAGGGACTCAATATGATCTAATTAGGATTAATAATTTTCACATCTTGAACATCATTCGATGAGGAAAAAATCAAGTTCTGTAGAGAAATAAAAACTCATTTAATGCATTTTATGTATTACTAACAGAAAATTTAAAAATGAAGTGAAGCTGCATTGGGAAATTAATTTCAAATCATTTAGGCTCTGTATTTAGATATTTAAAGTGAAATGGGTTATTCAGTTACATTTATGTTTCTTGATAGGCTCTTTTTCTAAAATAAAATAAATGTCAACAATGAAGTTGTGAGAAGAAGAAAAAGAAGGAAGATCATTCAGTATGCAAGATGGCTGTTATAAAAGAAATGCCAATCAACAATTAAAGCCTCACTGTAGAGTCTGGCTCCATGGGTACTGGGATTTTTCAGTTACAAATTCTGCTCCATCCATGACCTCTCTGCAAAATATACCACCATAGGGTGTAGCTAATGTCAGTGCAATGTAGTTGTGAGAAAGACCACTAGTAACCACTCATGGATGGCCAACTCATTCTCAGCCACAGCGGGTTTCTAAAAAGCTATTACAGTTTCTGCTGACCCAGAGATCACTTAAATTTCCAAGAAAGAAAGAGCTCCCTAATGTGTCACTTCTCTAGTTACATATAACATCATTTCAACTCCAACCCAATTATTCAGCACTTTGGAATGCTTTGACTTTTTTTATTATCCAGGGATACAACTTCCTATTACCCTGGATAGGGAAATTTTAATATATTAATTTAATCTTTTGTAAATCACTATCAGACCTGGGACAAACAAGGACAGATTGCCTCTCCTGGCCTTCTAGGTTCATTTAGATCACAATACCTGACTCAAATCTAGCCTGACTTAGCGTTCTTTTTTTCATTCACTCAATTGATCTACATTTTTTAAGTACCTTCTTCCTGCCAGTCTCAAAGATAGGCATACATAGATCGATAAGGCTGTGGAACAATGTGCTGGTTAACCTCAATAAACTCCCGGTTTCATAAGGCAAAGGGAGAACTACAATTAAATACCTCCCCTTGTTAGACAGGGATGTGTGACAATCTCAGAAAAGATATTGGTCACAATTGAAATACAGCTTTTAACTGCTGCTACAAAACCTTTCAAAGTCTTTCTGTTGCCATTAAAGCAAACTATTCTTTTGTGATACTTTTTTTTTTTTTTAGGTACTGGGCCTTGGAATTGAACCCAGGACCTCATACATGGGAAGCAGGTGCTCAACCACTTGAACTATATCCACTCCCTGGTAATACAGTTTTGAAATGTTCAAATCAGTTCTTCTTTGTTCTATTCTTTTGCAAATTTTGTATGTGAGGGTATTATAACTTCAGAGAGTGCATGGTATAATATATGACCTTGACTAGCCATTTGCTCCCAGCCAAGCCACATCTGAGGAGAGAGGAAGCCAGGGAAATTCGTGAGATCGTCCCTCAGGCATTTGTTTAATGCATTCATTTGTGCTCTGCAAAAATATTAGTTTAGCCCAGCATGCAAACACTCCTAAATTTTATATCCTTATGTGAAGTGGGATAGCTTGCTGGGAGGTGACTTTTTTCCTTTAACTGTTTGGACAGTTTGAGGAGAAGCATGACTGTGCTGATCTCATTGCTTTGCATTTTACTTGTCTCCTTCCCTGTCCTTGTGGTCCTTTGGAAGGTGGTTGTCCCCTCCTTATAAAAAAGTTGGAGTAAAATCAATTTGTAATTGTTTCCTTTAGAGTCTATTGTGATTTATTTCCAAGAAAAAGATAAAGGAAAATATTTCTGAGATTATATAATCCTAGTTTTCCAGAAGGGGTAAAATTTTCTCGAACGAGTTCATCAAAAATTTTTTTAATATATCACAATAATCAGTTCCCTGCCATAACTGTAAAAGCAACATGTAAAACAGAAGTTTAAAAATTACTATAAAAGAATAGCTAATATAATGACTAAACTGAAAAAATTTGTTTGTTAAATTTTTAAAATGTACCATATTTGTAAATAAGAGACATGAAGTTAAGTTGGAGTTAGACTTGTTGAACTAAAAGCAAAGTAATATGCCATCCAAAGTAATATTTGCAGAAATACAAATTTTAATATCATTATTTTATCAGTAATCCTTCTGGTTTCCCATTTTGTACAACATAGGGACCAAATATCTGAACATGGCTTAAAAGTATCTGAATGGAAGCAAACCTGCCTACATTTCCAGCCTTATTTCATTGAACTCTCCCTCCCAGAACTTTCCTTCCCACCCTTCTCTAGTATCCTGATCTTATTTAACTTCTAGAATTATCCCATGATCTTTCTCTTTTTGGAAATTTGCCTGCACTATTATCTTTTTATGAAATTCTCTTATTGCCCTCTAAACTTCACCATTCTTTTTTACATAATTAATATGATGCAATTTTCTATCTTTACTGCTTCGTACATCTATGGTCAGTTCTCATTGAATATATGTGAAATAATTATAAATATTATGGAAAAGTATAATATTGTTTATGAATTCCAAAATTAGATATTGGACCACATTTGTAAACTGGTCTGTCCTTCCAGGCATGTTAGGTTATATTGGATTCAGAGGTTTCACTTTTACTTAATTAAATAATGATTAAGGCTTTGATTGGGTCACATCAGTAGGACATTGCATCCCTGCCCCGTTGGTGGGCAGGGACTCACAGAAAAAAGACATGGAAAAGGACTGAGTTGGGGGTTTTGAGCTGGAGCCCAGGAAGTAAGCACACAGAAGAGGAGAGCAGCTGAGCTCAGAGATAATTGGGCTCTGGGGACAGAGACAAAGCTAGATGCCTCATAGTCTACAGTTGGCCTTGTAGAGAGAGCAGGGCAGCTGAGCCTGGAGAGAAACAAGCCCCAGGAAGAGAGGAACCCATGCAGCCTGAATGCTTGGCAGGCATTGGCAGCCATCTTGATCCAACATGTGGCAACAGACTCTAGTGAGGGAAGTAACTTATGCTTTATAGCCTGGTAACTGTGAGGTTTTATCCCAAATAAATACCCTTTATAAAAGCCAACAGATTTCTGGTATTTTGCATCAGCACCCCTTTGGCTGACTAAGACAGAATTTGATACCAGAGAATGGGGTCATGCTTTTGCAATTACCAAAATGCTGGAAAGGTTTTCTAAATGGGTAAGGGGTATTTTTTGGAGGAATTGTGAGATGCTTGGTAGAAAAGAACTATAGTGCTTTCATGAGACTATTGATAGTAAAATGGACTCTACAGAGACTTTTTATGAGGCCTTAGAAGTAAATGATGAAACTATTGGAGGAAAGGCAATCTGTTTTAAAGTCACAGAGAATTTAGCAAGATTATCCCCTGGTGTTTTATGGATGTCAGAATTTGAAAATGACGAGCCTTGTCATTTACCTGAAGAATTTTCCAAAGTAAATTCAGAGAATGTGGCTTGCTTATAGCAAAATGCTATACAAGACAGATAAGCTAAGGACTAAACTGTTGGGCACAAAGAAAACAGAAACTGATTCTGGAAATTCCAAGCCTCTGGAAATCAAGCTCCTAGATGATAGTGCCCCATTTGAGGACTAAAATAATCATGAAATTTATAGATCAGGAATGAAGATGCAGTATTATCTCAGAAAGACTTTTGGAAAATCTTAGTGTCTGATGGCTTCTTGCATGTTAGCATGCAATCAACAAGATTTTTGAGAAGGCTATATGAACAAAAACTACTGTCAGCTTGGACTAAAAGGGGCATGGAGGGGAGAGATTGAAAGAGAAACAGCTTTAAGAGGGATCTATGGAAGCTGAGATATGGAATTAAGACATCATCTTGGGCCAGGAGAGGAACCCCACCCATGTGTACAGAGAGTGTGAGTTTATCCTGGCAGTTGAGGAAGGTGGATGTTCCCGCTGATGTTCAGGGAGAGTTTTGCTGCCTCCAGGTACAGAAAGGGTGGAGCACATTCCTCAAGGATTAGGGTAGTTAAGATCATCACCCTATAGGTCTGAGAGGGATGCATCTGTCCCCCATGGATAAGGGAAGGCCAGGTCACCAACTCATTGGTCTAAGAGGTTTGGGTCTCTATGTCAAAGGTTAGGGAGGATTTTGTCTTCACTTCACTACCTAGGTGTGTTAAGACTCTAACCCAAAGATTGGATAAATTTTGGCAATCACCCCAATGATTTTGGAGGGTGATGGCTGGAAATTGGCCACCACCCAGATGATTAATGTGGGTAGAACCAACAAAATGGCCATTGGGCAAGCCTGTGGAAAGTGTGGGTCCCCATGAGGGCCCCAGGAAGAAGAAACCATCATCTTAAGAATGACTCTCAGACTTTGACATCTAATGAAGAATGTCCTGTGGGTTTACTGAATTGTAGAGGACCCATGACTTATGTTTCCCTCCCAATTTCTCTTTATGGTAATGAAAATGTTTACCCTTTGTCTGTCCATTTGTGTATTGGGAGCAGATAAATGGTTTTGTAAGTTTCAGAGGTCTACAGCCAGATGGACTTTGCCTCAAGACAAACTGTAATTCTTTAAACTGATTGTGATATGATTCTGTATTTATAATTATCCTAATTTAAGGCATTTTTTGCACTATTGTAATATGTTTTTTGGAATTCAGAGGGTGGAGTGTAGCAGTTTGATATTGTTTATGAATTTCAAAAATAGATATTGGATTATGTTTGTAAACTGGTCTCTCCCTCTGGGCATATTAAATTATTTTGGTTTCAGAGGTTTTACTTTTACATGATTATAAACATTAAAGCTTTGATTGGGCCACATCCATAGGATGTTGCATCCCTGAACCCTTGGTGGGCAGGTACTCACAGAGAAAAGACATGGCACAGGACAGAGATGGCAGTTTTGATCAGGAGCCCGGGAAGTAAGCACACAGAGGAACAAAGCAGCTGAGCTCAGAGAGAATCAGGCTCTGGGGAGAGAGACAGAACTGTTTGCCTGATAGTCTGCAGCTGGCCTTGTGGAGTGAGCAGGGCAGTTGAGCCTGAAGAGAAACAAGCCTTGGGAAGAGAGGAACTCATGAAGCCTGAACTCTTGGCAGACGTTCAACAGTAGTCTTGCTCCAACATATGGCAACAGATTCTAGTGAGGGAAGTAATTTATGCTTTATAGCCTGGTAACTGTAAGGTTGCACCCCAAATAAATATCCTTTATAAAGCCAATAGATTACTGGTATTTTGCATCAGCACTCCTTTGGCTGACACATATATATATATATATATTTAAAATAGCCAACGATATCAATTTTAAGAGACTAGCTTTTATATCTAAATTTATTAGTTTCAAATCAAGATTCCATCACTTTCTAACTGAAATTTTGGGCTGTTAACCTCATTATCATTTTTGTGCCCAGCTTCCTTATTGGTAAAATGAAACGAATAATGTATCTACTGCATAGATTTGAAAAGACTAATTTGTACAGTCCTGAGAATGATACATACTAAGTATTAAGTGTTCCATAAATGATAGCTAGTATAAGATAATAATAATGATAAAAATAATGACTCTTGGTTTTTTAAATATTTTAATATTTTATTGAAATATATCATTTATACTTGAACATACCTAAACAATAAGTGTATAGTAAAATGTGTGAACTTACAAAACAAACAGGCATCTCAGCATACAGGGCTCTGATAATTAACATACCACCAACACCTTGCATTGTTTTGAAACAATTGTTACAAACTATGAAAAAGCATCGTCAAAATATTACTATTAACAATAGCCAATATTTCACATTTGGTCTCTTTTTTCCTCAATCCACTCAATTATCAACACTCTGTATTAGTATTATATACTTGTTATAGTTCATGGGAGAACATTTTCATATGTGTTCTATTAAGCACTTAAGCAGAGTCCATCTTCCACCACAGGATTCATTGTCTTCTACAGTGACATGCTTTGTACAATCCATTCAAAGTGTACACTCAGTGGCTCTCATATTCATCACAGACTTGTGCTGACATCACCTCAGTAAAGTTTAGAATGTTTTCATCACTCCAAAAGGAAATATCCCACACCCCCTTGTAATAGTCAGCCAAAGGGGTGCTGATGCAAAATACCATACATCTGTTGAATTTTATAAAGGATATTCATTTGGGGTAGAAGCTTACAGGTACCTGGCCATAAAGCATAAGTTACTTCCCTCACTGAAGTCTATTACCACATGTTGGAGCAAGATGGCTGCCAACTTCTGCAAGGGTTCAGGCTTCCTTTTCCTTTTAAGGCTCTGTGGTCCCAGCTTCTTCCAATATCAGCTGTAGGCTGGGATAAGTCTCGTCTCTCTCCCAGAGCTCATTTCTGTCTGGGCTCAGTTGCACTTCTCTCTACACAAGGCCAGCTGTTAACTGTCAGGTGAATGGCTCATCTCTCTTCCCTGGGCCTCTGCTGTGTCTAACAGAGCCTTCTCTCTTTCCACACATATCTGCTTCTCTGTGTATTTACTCCCTGGGGCTCCAGCATTAAAACTCCAATTAACTGCTCTACCTTGACATTTTCTCCGTAAGTTCATGCCCACCAAGGGGGAGGGACTCAACATCCTACTGATGTGAACCAATCAAAGCCTTAATCATAATTTAACCTAGTAAGAGTGAAACCTCTGAATCCAATACGATCTAATGTACTCAGAGGAACATACCAATTTACAAACATAATCCAGTATCTATTTTTGGAATTCATAAATAATACCGAACTGCTATACCTGTTATAATCCCCTATTGTTGGCCCTTAGAATTGATGTATCTTCTTTGCCATTGCTGCAAAAATATTACAATATTGCTGTTAATTATCAGCCATAAGTTCCAACAAGGAAAGTCTATTATTTAAGACCTTGCAATGGCAAGGGAATAATACACCATCATTTGTGTTCAGCAGAGACTCAAAGACAGGCAGAGAAGTGGGAAAGCTTTAAAGCTGGAAAAGGGAAGGCCTCAGTTATGCTGTAACTGGAAGTTGTTGCCATTGGGGAAGCTGGAGACAGGCTAACTAGAAGTGGAGCATCCTATATGACTGTTTATGGAAGCATATTTGTCTTTCTATGCTTGGTCCTAAGTAAGAAGTGGGGGCAACAATTAGGGAAGCTGTTGCTTATTGCTCCATTTCTGACTCTTTAGGACCAATTGCTACAGAGAGCGTGGTTTGGGCTTCCTTGTTTGTTTGCTGCAGGTTCTGGGTCAGATTTCCATTCTTCTACATGGTCTGGCCATTGTCTAATATTCAGCCTCTTGTTTTGATATTATTGCTTCTTCAGACTACCTTCCTTGATTACCCCAGACTTGTTCACACCCTCTTCTTATATCATCTCCAAAATGTTGTATTTTTACTTTGAAGAATTTTTCACTATTTTAATTTTATATGTGTGTAATCATCAGCTTACTCTCGCATAAAATACAAGATCAATGCATTTATTAACTTTATTTGTTTTACTCAAAAATATATCCCCCAGTATTTTGAAAAGTTCTTAATAAGTCCACAATAGATATGTGTTAAATCAATCTATGAAGCAAGCTTCAAGTAGCCAGCAACAACAAAAGTAATCAGGAATTTATAAATCCATCTCCATAATATATACTAAGATTAGAATAACTTTAATCATAATTTGATAACTGACTGTCTTATAATAAAGTGTACATTACTTCCTATACATAATCAATTTAATGACTAATTTTGTAGAGGAAAAATCTTTAACCTCTACTTCCTGCTTAATTGCTTCTTTTCTATTCTGAGGTTATATAAGTCTGTTTCACAAGTAACTCCCAATTTTGTTTACTTCTGAATTGGCTTTTAAGTTCTGTGAAACCAACCATCCCAAAATTCAGCAGGCAAAACAAGAGGTATTTATTACTCTTTACTAGTCTACAGGTTGGCTTGGGAACAGCTAATCTCGGCTGCCTCATCTGAGTCTGCCTTGCTCCATGCATGAGTTTTTCCAGTCCACACCTTGAAACAAAAGCCCTGACCACAACAGTTTTTGTGACATGCTGCTCTTGCTATATTTAATATCTGATGTTTAGACCATATAAGGCTGTTTTGGGACATGCCCTTAGGATTCCTAAAAGCCCTTTATTCATCTGATGGTATCTTAATTATTTCAAAGATCCTAATAAAATATGTTATAGCCACACCCCCAATTTAGTCTTTACTCTAGGACTGTGTTTTACATGGAATGCACTGAATTTGTTCAATACTTCCAGAGTTTATATTAATTTGAGAGTGTTATTTCTGATGAAGTCTGTTGGAGATAAGAAAAAGTTAAACTTGTATTCTCTCCAAGTTCTAATTGTAAATTGTTTTTTTTTTTTCCTGAGCTCACCTCTTTCTTATACAATCCAATTCCATGCAGTGAAAGTAAGCTGGTCCATGTTGTCCATATTCTACCTGGCAACAATGTTTCTGAGTCCCTTTAGTACATTTCTGTTTCCTAGTTAACATGGGCAACACAACATGAGTTTCTATTTTTCACTTCTCAAAAAAAACTGTTGGTTATTTTGCCAGTCTTCACATGCTTCCCATTCCCAAAGTCAACACCACACATTTTAGTTTTTTGTTATGACAGCACTCTATTTGTAGATATGGATTTCGGTAATGGTTTGTTATTGATATGTAACCAAACACTCTCAAATGCACCTGGAAGTCAGCTTATCTAGGATGGAATCAAATGAAGTGTATCTTTTCTATATTTTCCTTAGACATCTTGTACCTAGAGGCTAGACTGTGCATATTCTCCTTAGGATTATGGCAGAATTCAAAAGAGAACGATAAATTGTGCAGGTGCTTTTACCACTTCATACCTTCTAATATTCCATTGGCCAAGGCAAATCTCATGACCAATGCCAAAGATTCAAGGTTTTGGAAGTACCTTTTGCCCATGGAGATAGGTAATGGGTGGAATAAATATCTCTGAATAGTTATCTAATCTTCTACATTATGGTTCCTATATTGGTAATATGATTTATTATGACAATTCCATTTGATATAGTCTGTTCACTATTTTTCTCATTCTTTCTCAATAAATACACATACACTCATACACACCCAGAGAGCCATCACCAGCCCATATTGAAATTAGATAAAGGTTTTTTTCCCTCTGGGTAGACATATTTTTAATGCGCAAGATTTTGGCAAGTGGAGTATTTGCTAGATTTCAGTTCCTTCTTGTTTACCCACTGAGAGGTGCCCATACTTTGAACGAGCTGCAGCAAACAAATACAGATATACTATAGGCACAGATATCTAACAGCAGAAATTACAAGTATATTCTTAACTACTTGTCACTACCTGGAATTATGTCTTATGTTGTATAAAATTCCTGTGCCAACTTTAAAGTATATTTTTGTGTCTGAATCATCAATAATGCTTTCAAAATAGGATCTTTTACATTGAGAGCTTTGTTACTATGGAAACTATCTGCTCATCCTGAAAAGCTTTCATAGTTCTTTTTTTTCTCTCTGCATGTTTTACCCCTCAAATTCCTTAGCTGCCACTCTGTGTCTGCCTTTGGCTCTGACTTTGATTGAGTAGATTTTTTATGACTGTCTTATTCCTAGTATAATCATTTCTTTGATCTGAAAGTTTGCACTCTTATACAGGAAATAAGGAGCTTAAGTAATAATTTGTTATTTTATTTCTACCATTTCTTTAACTTTTAGATGGAATATTGTCAAAAACTAAATAAATCTTTTAGAGGAATAAATATTTAAGAAAATAAAATAATTGCTAATCATTGTGCACAGATTATATGATCATCTTCTCTCTTTATTTAGAGCTATGTTGAAGCATTAATTAGAGTATTTAGCTGAACCAACAGGGCCCCTGCAATCTATGATTTTCCCTAAGCCTGTGAGTGATATAAATATTGCTATAAATTGTGCCAATGAACTGCTTAAAGGATTCAAGGCATTACAAGTATTGAAATCTAAGAATGCTTCAGTAGAGTGTTTCATCTGTAAAAACACAGCTGACTTGGGAATAGGATGAGAGCACATACCCATAGAATTTTGAGAAAGAGAACAAATCCTCTAACAACCTTTCTTATATATAGTTTTACTTGTGAATCATTTTGAAGCATGAGATCATCCTATGATTTCAAATTAATTTTCAGTTATATATTAATCATAGATATAAGAATGATGGGATGTTGACAGAGGCAAGGTAGAGAATGTCAATAATCTATATTTAAATAGAGTTGAGATATGCCTTTTAATTATTCATATAAATGCTTTTTGGCATTGTGACTTGCTATTTGGAACACAACAGAATGACTTTTAGTGCTTGTGGCAGTTTGATATTATTTATGGATTCCAGAAAGGAGATATTGATTATGTTTGTAAGTTGGTCTGTTTCTCTGAGCATGATACCCTTTGATTGTATTAGATTCAGCTGAGCTGTCTGATTAAATTATGTTAAGATTAGGGCTTTGATTCAACCACATCATTAGAGTGCAACTCAGGTTGATTACCAGCCCCCTTGGGCTGATAAAACAGACTCTCATATGGAAGTAAAATACGCAGAAAAGATACACAGAGGATCCTGCTACCTAGAAAGAGAGATAAGGCTGATAGTTTACAGCTGATCTTATGAAGTGAACAGAGCAGTTGAGCCCAGAAAGAATAGGGCCCCAGGGAGAGAGACAAGCCTTATGCCAGCCTACAGCTGAGATGGGAAGAAGCTGGGTCCACAGAGCCTTAAGAGCAAGAAGGGAGGCCAAACCCTCACAGAAACAAATGACTTTGGATGAGAAAGCACCTCTTATGGTACCTTGAGTTGGATTCCTTAGGGCCTTGTAACTGTAAGTTTCTACCCCAAATAAATTCCCTTTATAATAGCCAATAGATTTTTGCATCAGCACTTCTTTTAGCTGACTAATACAGCATTCTTTCCAAAAATGTATTCAACTATGAACCTAAAAAAGCAAAAACATTTTAGACACAGTTTCTTGCCCTGACCAGCGGGATGATCAACCAGGGCTCTGCTCCTGTGGGGAAAAGAATGGAATGGGACAAGAGACACGAAGGATGACAGCAAGACAAGATTCTGATCAAGCTGCAAACGTTTATTGAAAGGGTACAGAATATATAGCCTAACGGGAGGGGGAGTGGTTAGCAAAGACCGGTGGCAGTTTAGGATTGGTTCCTGCGGTTGCTTGGGGAGATGGCCAATGAGACAACTAGAGCCCTTTGGCGCGCGCGGGCTTTTTTCGTGGGCTACCCTGACTTCCAATAAGGAGGTCGGCTTGCGGTTTAAGCAGTTGCTGTTCTTTCAGCACCACCGGCCATGTTGTATAGCGGTTGCTGTTTTCAGCACCGGCGGCCATGATCTATCGCCAGCATGGCTACAGGCAAAATAACGGAAACTGCGGCAAGCGTCCCCAACAGTTTCTGAAAGAAATTCAGTTGATACGTAAGCACTAAAGTTTGACATGCCCAACTCTTTTATAAATAATTAGTTCATATGCATAAAAACATTTTAGCATCCATGGAAATGTCTGCTTGCCCATAATGTATAGAAAATTTGTACCCAAGAGGGTAAATGAAGGATAGTTTTATCATTTTCAAGCAGAATATAATTAAAATATATGATCTGTGTTTTAAACCTGATGTAGAATTGCAAATGTGTTTTTTATGCCAAATAATAGCATTCTATATTATTAAATATTTCTTTAAGTGACAGAAACTGGTTTACTACTATGTAAGCAGTAATCTGGGCTATAGCTATTATTTTGAAATTCCTGGAACTGGAATTGAAAGTAAGAAGAGATAAAACTTTGCTAGCAAATACACAAAAACTATACTCACTTAAATAGAGGCACCTAATTCTAATGACTGGTTTAAGAATATACATGATGAGCAACTCAGCAAATACTATAGTTACAAGTATTCAACACAGCTCTATTATCTATAACCATCAGCCATGTACACCACCAAGATGAAAAGGTAATGTGACGGTTAAGTTCATGTGTCAACTTGGCTAGGTCATGGTGTCCAGTTGTTTGGTTAAGCAAGCACTAACTTGTTTTTGCGATGTTATTTCATGGATTTAAATCATTAGTCAGTTGATTGCATCTATGGTTGATTACATCTACAGTCAACAAAATGAATGCCCTTAGCAATGAGAGAATACACATCCAATCAGTTGAATGTCTTAAAGATAAAACTGATGATTTCAGCAGTCAGAAAGAAGAATTTCTAACTCTACGTCAGCCAGCAAGCTCCTCCTGTGGAATTAAAACTTTCCCAATGAAATTTACAAACTGTGACCTGCCCTATGGAATTCAGACATGCCAATCCTCGTGATCACCTGAGCCAATAGCTATACTAAATCTCAGCTCTGTTTCTCTGGAGAACTCTGACAAATACAGGTAATAACAGTGTGAAGGGATTGTATGTAAGCGAATCTCATAGGTATTGAAATAGCACATATAGAAATGACTTTCTCACCTGGTAAATGCCTTTTTAAAAGGCCAGAAGTGGCACAAAATTCAATTATTGCAAATATGTGAGTTTCTTTCCTCTCTCCTAGTTAGTTTATCTTTTTTGTTTCCTTGATAATAGGGAAGTGTTTGTAAAGTTGTAATGGAAAAATAAATATGCTTGGCTGATACGGGAAGTGAGAAAGAGAGCGTATCTTATAATATCACAAATTTGGCACTCTCTTTTGAAGTGATAGGGGTTATTTCTAAGATGACCATGAGGCTTCATCTATATTCTGTTTTAAGACAGTATTTAAATAGATTCGTTTTCTGTCAACCAGGCAGTTTTCTGGGCAGTATTTCAGATTCCTAAATATCTGCTGAAAAGTACCATGTCTTTGTAAGTGATATGATATGAAGTCACTACCCCATAGCACTTAAGGTATAAAGCATATTACTGTAAAGAACACTGTTCTAGTCAGGGTTCTCTCGGGAAACAGAATCAACATGAGATCTCTGTTAAAAATATAAGATTTTATAAGAGCCTCTCACGTGACCGTGGGGATACACAAGTCCAGGTTCCGCTGGCAGGCTGCAAGCCAGGGGCTCCGATGAAAGACTGATGAAGGGTCCTCGATGAGTTTGCTCCGATGGAAGACTGATGAAGGGTCCTCAATGAGTTCCTGGGAGAAGTTCGCTGTCAAATGACCAGCTGGGAAATTCTCTCCGAATATTGAAATCAGTTCCCTTTTATAAGCAGTCAACTGAATGGATAACAGCGTCATCCATTCTTCATCCAATCTTGCTGATTGATGCAGATGCAATTAGCCCCAGGCTTGCTGGACCCAACAGCTGGGCACAATTACCTGGCCAAGTTGACACATTAGCCTAGCCATCACAAACACCATTAGAAAATAAGCCACAAAAAACCATCCTCTTTTATATGCAGAAAAAGTAAAAGTACTTAATATATTAATGAACATCCTTATCTTCAAATAAATATAATTAGCTTAATTCCAGAAGCTTCACCTTTTAAGGCAGAGCTTCTCATACTAGTGTCCATGGAACATATCGTAATAGATTGCATTAATGTAATCAATTATTGACTCTCTTCCCTGTAAGAAAATGACACATTACTAAGGGAGGATGATCACTGGAATGGGTAAGTGATTTAGGGAGGTTGCAGTTAGGACCATTTGGTTCAGATGTTTTCCTTTGCAGTAATTAGGCCACATGAAATCTGAAGAGCTAGGACGGAGGAAGTGGAAGATAAGGAACTACCTGCTTCGGTGACTCTCAGGTACCTGGGTAGCATAAAGGCCAGAGTGAGAGAGTTCAGGGACCTGTAGTCATGGAGGAGCCTTCTAAAGGTTAGTTGAGCTAAAGGGACGTTAACTCCATCTTGATCAATAGATATAACCATCTTCCTTTTTCATTATATAAACTGATCATCCACTGAGGATAAAAAAAATCCCATTTTATTTTATTCTCCTCAAATCAATGTAGGGAAATTATATATCCAACTCTGTAATATTTTTCTGTGGCAAGCAATGGTGAATAACACATAAATACATTCATTTATTTGAATATCATACTTTTACTAATTTTCTATACTTTATTATTTTCCTGATCTGAAACCTTGATAGAGTTGGTTAAATTTCTGGAAAAGGTACATTTTCTCTGCTCAAGCATTAAAATACTGTAAAAGGAAATAGTTTATTTAACAATCATGTAAAGCAGTAACAGATCGAGTCTTATATTCTATACTTTCATTTAAATTTACCTTTCATAGACACTAAATTCGCATAAATATGAAGGAAATACTGGTAATATTTTGCTTCAGAGAGAAAGAATGAAATTCTAGTAATATAAAAATTAAATTAATATAATTAAACAATATTTGGTTATCTATATTTGTTTATGATAGTGTAAAAATATATAGGTATATTAACAATATTATCATATTTATTTAAAAGAGCTGAAAAATATTTTCACTAGATTTATTATCTTAACACCTATATTGTATCAGCCGAATAGCCCACAACTAGAGCATGAGAGGAAATATTAAAAATCATGCAAAGGACGAATTGAAAAAAATTATTAAGCAATGGGGAGTAGTGCAGGAGAAAAACAGAAAGATAAATGCATTTGACATATTGATGATAAAGTAGCAAGTAATAAAGCCAGTGAAACTCCTAGTTACTCCTTCCGAAGAGGAGTTAGGAGGGACATAGTTGTGATTATGAATCAAGAATGAAGTTACTTTGTCTATTTCTCCAAAAGAAGAAAGACAATCAGAAATACCATAAAACTCTCTTTAAATCCTCCTGTGAAGTGGCTTGTATTACTGCCATAAAAATTTCACAATATTGACAGTTTAAAACAGCTTTCATTTTTTGTCTTACAGTTCTGTTCACTGATATAAGTCCACTCTTATAAAGTTAGCTAAGGGACACAGGTATTGTTGGAGTGGATGTTTACAAAATCTAGCCATGTCGTGAACCTGCTCCAGATGAGTTATTTAACAGATGAAGCCAGAAAGATTAAAAAGTTTAAATACGAACAACATAATTAGAGAGCTTGATCTAAACCACATATACAGAATCTGTACCTAAAAATAGAAAATGCACATTAAAAACAGAAGATGAAAGAGTGCCGGCTACTTTCAGAAAATGATTCTTTAACAATTAATACCTCTGGATTTCTGTGAAGTAATAACTTTATCCTCTCTGTTCATGCAATTCTGTTTTAGGAATACAATCAGTGCTTTGATAATATCTCCAGAAACTACCACATCACTCTTTGATGATTAATTTTTTCACTGTGGATTTAACTGTATGTTTCTTTTTTGCTTTCATTAATATTTCCAACACACATTAGGAAAAAGCAAAATGGAGTATTGGGAGGAAAATATGGAGAATTTACAGTATTTCCTTATTTTACAATAAACACTGGATAAGATAACTAACTAAATGAAGATAAGTAAAGGAAAGAAATATTTTATGTCAAATGTTATCATTTTAAACAAGAAGTGTGACAAGAGTTTTAGAGAATATTATGATTACTTTTTATATGTTGGATTTTTCTTTTGTTTTAATCAAGTCAGTTTGTACAAGACAGCTACTTCCCAAAGGATAATAAATGATCTTGTTTATTACTCTGTAGAAATATTTAGATCGCACTGCAGAAGCCGAATGCATTTATAGGGCTTTCAAACTTACTGATACATATCTAAAAAAGAGTTTTATTCTATAGACTGACCTTTATGATCTAGGTAGGTTCAAAACACGTATCAAAGTGTATGAAATCACAAGGTCTAAAGAAGTGACAAATACAAATTTGCACAAAGTCAGCCCTCCCAAAGAAGCACAACCGGATGTAGTTTTTTTTCCCCCTTAGTGTCTCTTTTATTGACCGATGTAGTTTTAATGAGGAAATTCTGTCTTTTATTTCCTTGATTAAATGTCTGTAATGGAATAAAATGAAATTAAGCAAAATCATCTTTACTATTTATCATCATGATAAAACGCTTCATGAACTCGCTCTGACCAAACATGTAATAACATATCACAAAGGCAGACAACTGGTTTTCACTTCATTCTGAATTATTTTCTGCTTCTAACAAAGTAGAATTAACACTGAAGTTACAGGGCATCTTCTTTTTCTTCAATAATATGCTTATCATTAGGGATTCTAGAATAACACGTCTAATTAGAATTAATCACTTGAAAGCTAGAAAAAAGAGTTGATTTTAGGCAAATAAAAGAATAAAATTACAATTAGATTTGTTATTTTAATATAATATTTAGTAAATAATACCGCTATAGTGATATGTAGTAATAATTAGTGTAATTATTCTTGTGAAGGGTTAGGGAGATGAGAAGGGAAGGTAGAATCAAATGAAATATAGGTAGAACTTTAAAACACATTTGTACGTAGAGCAACCCAACTTCCTCTAAAATTTACTCCTTAAACACAACCACACATGTACACAAATGCATGCATACACATCTACATGTATGTAAAACTGTGTTTAATTTTTGTCTATTAGTATAGACAACTATATGAATCCACATACTCTTATGAACCTCAAAGCAAGTATAAATGGAAGTAGGCATAGATGGAGCCCATCTATGTCTAGACAGACATAATAGTTTCTAAATTCATATTTTTCATTCATTTGAAGTCCTCATTTCCATATGTTAAAAAATGACAACTTTCTGATAAAGGAAGCATATAAGCTTTAGTGAATTATTACTAAAGACTCACAATTATTAACTAAAAATGTTGGTTATCATCTGAAACAATATTGAATTAATACCGTAAACTAATTTCCCTTTCATAAAAAGAACATGTCTTCCAGAAAGGAGGAAAATCGGTCTGAAATACACTGTGTGTGTATGTGTGTGTGCACACACACGTGAATGCAAGGGCGGCTCGTATTATAAGCGGCTTGTACACTTTAAAACTCCATATTCAATACAGTAAGGTATTGAGTTTTGTTAATATCAAACATAATGAAAGAATATCTCATTTCTAGAAAATTTGTGGAGTTAAAATCTGAAAAGTACTGTGTACACAAAAGCCACATTTTCATGGTGCCTAACCTAGTGCCAATATAAATGTTAACAGAAGTAGAATGATGATACACAATCGGATCCTACATACAAAGATCACAGTGAATATAGCATATAAGTCATTATTTAAAATTAAAGTATTTTTCACCTATATGAGCACCCATCAGCCTCTTTAACCTAAGAAAATAATTCATAGTATGATCTCCGTACAAAAACTGTTATCTAAACTAATATTAAATATATTGTTCACTTTTGGAGGAAGACTTGATTACCTTAGAAAAATTTTTTTATCTTACAGAATGTATTTAATGTATATTTAATTTTATCAACTAGTACACAGATCTCTTCAAAGCATAAGTAATCCTTCACAGCAGATGGACTTAAGATTTAAAAGACTGCTGTTTGTTCATGTGTATTTCTAGCCTCTTTGATCCAATCATACTTCATTTGTCCTTCAATATATTTCTATACTTAATATTGCTAGATTCTCTGAGGATGAGTAAGTTTGGCATTACAGGAATAATCTGTACCTATATAGTTTATTATTCTTTGGAAAACTGCTGAATTTGATTTCCTAACATCATATTCAGAACAGTGATCTCTTTATTCATAGTTGATATTGCTTTATAGATTGTTTTCAGGTATTAACTTTCTTAGGTTATGGTGTAAAATAGTACGAGTTTCCTAAAGTAAATATGTTCTGGTGTTTTTTCTGTTCTTTTGTGTATTGTTTGAAATCGTTCAAAGAATATGAAAACGGACAAGTATTAAAATACTAAAGAACTTATTTGTAAAACTACCTAGGCTTTGTGCCTTTCAAATTTTGGATCTTCAATCACCCTTTTAATAGTTTCTATAGTGACTGGTTTACTCAAGTTTCATGCTTTTTTTTGGGGGGGGGTTCATTTTTAGTAAGTTATAGTTTATCGGGAAATCATCCATTTCTTCTAAACTGTTAAATTTGTTCATCATGTTCTAAAATTTTTAATATCATCTATATATGAGACTGTTTTTGTTTTTCATGACTAATTACATGTGCCTGTATTTGCCTTTTTTCAATTATGTTGATCTTTTTAAAAAAATAACATTTGGATTTATCAATCCTTATTCATATTTCGTTAAAATCAGTTTTATTAATTTCTGTGCTAACCTTTTACAATGCCCTCATATTAATTGTTCTCTTGAGATTTAATAAAATATTAGGGTACTTAATGTTTCTTTAAAATTATTTTCCTTTATAATAAAGACATATTAGGCTGTATATAGTTTTGACTATGACTCAGAAGTGTTGGGTAAGATATTGGCTACAGTTAGTAGTAATGTTTTGATGATGGTCTTTCATAGTTTGTAACAATTGTTTCACAACAATGCAAAGTGGTGGTGGTGGGGTAATATATGGGAACCCTGTATGATAATATGCGTGCTTGTTCTTTAAGTTCACAACTTATACTATACACTTATTGTTTGCAGATGTTCATGTATGAATAATAAACTTCAATTTTAAAAAGTTTTAAAAAGCAGTTTCATAAAGAAACTTTCCCAAAACAAATATCTCAGATGCAGAAATCTACAACCAGGTTTTAAAAATGGTGTCACTAGATGAAGAATACGAATTTCTCTTCACCAAACAGGCAGTATTCTCTTTATGCAACTCATGTGTTTCTGGAAAATTATACATACATATAAGTAGAAAAAAAAGTGTTAGGTTAAAGTGAGCTCTCCTTTTCTAACTTCTAAATAATTTGAACCTATAGTTATACTATTCATATGAGACAGGTAATTCGAGACAACTTACTATCTTCAAAGTAGACAAGTTTGTGTATGTATGTGCTTTTGTTTGAACAAATTTTTCCTTTTTGTCCAATTTTATTAAATTTTATAAAATGGCTTGATATGTGTGTTTTATTTGGGAAAAATTTAGTAACGAACTATTATAAATGTCACTAAAATATATTAATAAAATATAAATTGACATATTAAGGCAAGTTTTCCTAAATTAAAATTTTCAAATACTCTATATACTTGATAACTATTTTTTATTAGAGAAATGGGATTACAGAGCAATCATACATAAAATACAGGATTCCCATATACCACCCTATCACAACTTGCACAACTTGCACTGATGTACATTTGTTACAAATGATAAAAGAATATTTTATAATTGTACTATTAACTATAGTCAATGGTGTAACTTAGGTTTCACTGTTTGTGTTGTACATTTTCATAGATTTTTAAAAAAAATTATTCTAATAATTTATATACAAGCTTACATTTCCTCTTTTAACCATATTCAAATGTACAAGTCAGTCCTGTTAATTATGTTCACAATGTCGTGCTACTGTCACCACCATCCATTACCAAAACTTTTCCACCATTCAAAATAGAAACACTATACATTTTAAGCCTTAACTCCCTATTCCTTATTCTAGAAAATTGCGAATTCTAAT
The DNA here is from genome assembly GCA_004027955.1 of Chaetophractus vellerosus. Taxonomy (NCBI): domain Eukaryota; kingdom Metazoa; phylum Chordata; class Mammalia; order Cingulata; family Chlamyphoridae; genus Chaetophractus; species Chaetophractus vellerosus. The sequence continues at coordinate 22,345 of PVKH010004459.1, forward strand.
TATTTCACATCATTGAGATCCATACAGAATTTGTTCTTCTGGATCTGGCTTATTTCACTCAACATGATGTCTTCAAGGTTCATTCCTATTGTCACATATATCAGAACTTCATTCTTTTTTATGGCTGAATAATATTCTGTTATATGCATATACTACACTTTATTTATCTATTCATCAACTGGTGGACCCTTGAGATGCTTCCATGTTTTTTGCAATTGTGGGTAATGCTGCTATGAACATTGGTGTTCAAATATTTGTTCAAGTCCCTGCTTTCAAATCTTTTGAGTATATACTTGGTAGTAGGATTGCCAGATTATATGGTAATTCTACACTTTACCTACTGAGGAACTGCCAATAAATTCCTGTTGTCAAGTCAACCCATTGTATAGTATTTGTTTTAGCACCTAGGAAACTTAGACACCTATCATCTTGCATGTTTTTATTCAAACAAAAAAATACTACAAATATATATTTTATTGTATATTTAATGGATAATATCAACAATTTTATTCCAGAGTCCAGGGAAAGACACGAATATCCACATTGTAGTGAAAATAGCAGTCAGAGCAATAAAGCTATAGAAAATAAATACAAAGAATTAAAAAGGAATAAGGAAAGCTGTTGTTATACACAGATAACAAGATTATGTATGCAGAAATTCCAATAGAATCTACAATAAACTATTTGAATTAAAATGCAAATATAGCAAGTTACCTGAATAGAAGTTCAATATATAAAAACATGATTCTAGGTTCTAGGAGGAAACAAATAAATATTATTTTAAAATACCATTTACAATGACATAAATAATAACCTATGAACAAATCTACTAAATGTTGTAAAAAGTCTCTACACTGAAAACTATAAAATATTCCTGAGAGAAATTATATGACACCTAAATAAATCAAGGTATATTTCATATTCTTACATTAGGTAGCAGTATATTTTTGTATTAATTATACCTAAATCAGTATAGGGATTCAAAGGAATACCAGTC
>PVKH010004460.1:0-23345 GCA_004027955.1 Chaetophractus vellerosus
TTTTAGGATACATCGATTTACATAAATGCTACACAGAAATTTTAGGAGTACCCATATGCTCCACCTCCCACACCTCCCACAACCTCCCACATATACCTCCTTCATCAGTGTGGCACAACACTTGTAACAGATATATACATTTTGGGGCTTTGCCACCAAGCATGGACCACAGTTCAGACTGTAGACCACCCTCTCTCCCACACAGTTCTGCATGATACATGATGATATAAAATGGCCTATATCCTCCATTGCAACATCACCCAGGACAATTCCCAAGTCACAAAAAAGTCTCCGTATTACAACTGCCCTTCCCTCTCCCTGCCCCCAAAGCATCCAGTGGCCCCTGGCTCCACATAATTTTGTAATTTCTTCCATTGTGTGAATCACAAGTCAATAACAGGACACCAACAAGTCCACTCAAGTCCATAGCTTCTCCCCAGTCCTGAGGAGTCTAGGATGATGATGTCCCCTCCACCACCAAGTGAGAGGAGGTTTATATCTATGTCTTTTTATTGGAGAGTTTAATCCATTAACACTCAATGTTTTTACTGTAAAGGCATTATTTACTTCAGCCATTTTATCCTTTGGTTTTCATATATCATAACTAATTTTTGTCCATCTTTTTACCTTTTTGGTTTACCTTTCTCATAGTCTTCAGTTCTACAGTCTTCTTTAAGCTTCTCTCTCTCGTCTTTTGTTTTGTGGCTGCAGAACTGTCTTCATTGTTTCCTGCAGACCTGGATTCTTGTTTACAATCTCTTTTAGTTTCTGTTTATTTGTGAATATTTTAAGCTTACCATCATATTTGAAGGACAATTTTGCTGGACCAAGAATTCTTGGCTGGCAGTGTTTCCCTTTCAGTACCGTAATTATGTCATACCACTTCCTTCTTGCCCCACAAGAAATCCACAGTATGTCTTATTGGATGTCCCTTGTATGTGGTGTTTCACTTTTCCCTTGCTGCTTTCAGAATTTTCTCTTTCTCATTGTCGTTTGTCATTCTGCATATTATGTGTCTTGGGGTAGGACTATTTGGATTTATTCTAATTCGGGTATGCTCTGTTTCCTGGGCATGTATATTCATGTCTTTCATAAAAGCTGGGAAATTTTAAGTCATTATTTACTCAAACAATCTTTCTGCCCCTTTTCCCTTCTCATCTCCTTCTGGAACTCCCATAACACATATGTTGTGAGCTGTGTGTTATTATTCAACTCTCTGAGATCCTGTTCAATTTTTTCCATTCTTTTCACTCTCTGTTCTTCCTTCACTTCAATTTCAGTTGTTCTTTCTTCTATGTCACTGATTCTTTCTTCCATGATTTCAAGTCTGCTGTTGTGTGCCTCTATTGTATTTTTTTAAGAAATGAATTTTATTGATACATGTTAATAAGACATAAATCCATCCAAAGTGAATAATCACTGGCATTCAGTAAAATCATACAGTTGTGCTATCATCACTTCAATAATTTTTAGAGCATTTTCATTATTCCAATAATAATACACAACAACAAGAAAAAAACCACAAAAACTCATCACCTCCAATCTCTCTATGCTGCTTCTGTTGTACATACCTGTTATTCTGTTTCCATCTCTCTAGTTTAATTGTATTTATATTTTGTAAAAACCATCTTATATATGCAATATCATCCATATTCATATTTTGCATGAGGTTTCATTATATTATACAGTCCCATGTTACATTTACTGGCTTTCCTTCTAGTGATATGCATGACTCTAGACTTACCCTTTCAACCAATTGTCATACCTATATAATAGCTCTGCCAGTTAAAAACACTGTGATGTGCTTTCACTATTTCTATTCATTTCCAAAGATTTACAAACAACCTTTTTATTAATTCTGCACAGATTAACCCACAAGTTTCCATTCTCTAACCTCATTCATTTTCTTGGGACCTATATTCTAATGATTAATTCCATGAGTTTGCAAAATATATTAGTTCATAATAGTGCAATCATACAGTATTTGTTCTTTTGTGTCTGGCTTGCTTCATTCAACATAATGTCATCCAGATTCATCCATGTCATCATATGCTTGACAACTTCATTTCTTCTTACTGCTGCCTAATATTCCATAGTGTGAATATGCCACAATTTGTTTATCCATCCATCCATTAATGGACAACCGGGTTGTTTCCAGCTTTTGGCAATTGTGAATAACACCACCATGAACATCAGTGTGCAAATATTTATGTCACTGCTCTCAGTTCTTCTGGGTATATACCTAGTAATGGTATTGCTGGGTCACATGATAAATCTATATTCAACTTCCTTAGGGACTGCCAAACAGTCCTCCACAGTGGCTGTGCCATTCTATATTCCCACCCACAGTAAATAAGCATTCCTATCTCTCCACACCCTCTCCAAAACTTAATGTTTTCTGACTTTTTAATAGTGGCCAGTCTATTAGTGTGAGCTAATATCTCATTGTAGTTTTGATTTGCATTTCCCTAATTGCTAGTGATGTTGAACATTTTTTATGTGTTTCTTTGCCATTTGTATTTCTTCTTTGGACAGTTGTCTTTTCAAGTCTTTTGCCCATTTTTTAACTGGATAGTTCATCTTTTTATTTTTGAGTTGTAGTATCTCTTTATCATGGATATTAAACCCTTATCAGATATGTGATTGCCAAACATTTCTCCCATTGAGTCAGCTGTGTTTTCACCCTTTTGAAAAATTATGTTGAAGTACAAAAGTGTTTAATTTTCAGGAGGTCTCATGTACATATTTTTTCTTTTGTTGTTCATGCTTTGTGTGTAAGGTTTAAAAAAATTACCACCTACCACAAGATCTTGAAGATGTTTTCCTACATTTTCTTCCAGGAGTTTTATGGTTGTTGCTTTTTTATTTAGGTCCTTGATCCATTATGAATTAATTTTGTGTTGTGTTTTGTCAATTGCCTTTTCTGCATCAATGGAGTGGATCATGTGAGTTTTCTTTTTCAATTTATTAATGTGGTTTATTACACTACTTGATTTTCTTGTGTTGAACAACCATGCATATCTGGGATAAAACTCACTTGATCATGGTGCATAATTATTTTAATGAGCTTTGGATTCGGTTTGCAAGTATTTTGTTGAGGATTTTTGCATGTATATTCATTAGAGATATTGGTCTGTAATTTTCTTTTTTCATGGTATCTTTATCTGGTTTTGGTATTAGGGTGATGTTGGCTTCATAGAATGAGTTTGGTAGCATTCTTTCCTGTTCCATTTTTTGGAAGAGCTTGAGAAAGATTGGTATTAGATCATCTTTGAATGATTGGTAGAATTCACCTGTGAAGCCATCTGGCCCTGGGCTTTCATCTTTGGGAGTTTTTTGGTGACAGTTTCAATCTTTTCACTTGTGATTGGTATGCTAAGGTCTTCTATTTATTTTAGGGTCAGTGTAGGTGGTTCATGTGTTTCTAAGAATTTGTTCATCTTGTCTACATAGTGTAGTTTTTTGGCATATTGTTGTTCAAAGTATCCTCTTATGATCTGTTTTATTTCTGTGGGTTCAGTGGTAATATTCATTCCTCTCCTTTTTGATTTTATTTATTTGTGTCTCCCCTCTTTTTTTCTTTATTATTCTAGCTAAGGGTTTCTCAATTTTATTGGTTTTCTAAGGAAACAACTTTTGTTATTGTTAATTCTTTTTATCATATTTTTGTTCTCAATTTCATTTATTTCTACTCTTATCTTTACTATTTCTTTCCTTCAGCTTAGTTTAGAATTAGTTTGCAATTCTTTTTCTATTTCCTCCTGGTGAACAGTTAGAGCTTCACTTTTAGCTCTCTCTTCTTTTTTAATGTAAGCATTGAGGGCTATAGGTTTCCCTCATATTAGTGCATTTGCCATGTCCCATAGGTTTTGATACATTGTGTTCTCATTTTCATTCGTCTCAACATATTTGCTGTTTCTCTTGCAATTTCATCTCTGACCTATTGATTTTTGTGTGTGTTTTTTAAACTTCATATACTTATGAATTTTCCCATTTTCTGTCTATTATTGATTTCCAGCATCCACTTCCTTCTGTTATGATCAGAGAAAGTGCTTTGTATAATTTCAATCCTTTTAAACTTATTGAGTCTTGTCTTGTGACTCAGCATATGGTCTATCCTGGAGAAGGATATATGAGCACTTGAAAGGAATGTATAGCCTGCTGTTTTGGGGTGCAATGCTCTATAGATGTCTGCTAAGTCTAATTCATTTATCATATTATTCAAGTTCTCTGTTTCTTTATTTATCTTCTGTCCACATGCTCTGTCCAATACTGAAAGTGGTATGTTGAAGTCTCCAACTATTATTGTGGAGACATCTATTTCTCCCTTCAGTTTTGCCAGTGTGTGCCTCATGTATCTTGGGTCACTGAGGTTAGGTGTATAAATATTTAGCACAGTTATATCTTCTTGATAAATTGCCTCTTTTATTAATATATAATGACTTTCTTCATCCCTTATAACACTTTTGCCATTAAAACCTATTTTTCCCCAATATTAGTATCACTGTTCCAGCTATTTTTTGGTTATTATTTGAATGGATTATTTTTTATAACCTTTCACTTTTAACCTGGTTGTGTTCTTATATTTGAGGTGAGTCACTTGTAGACAACATATGGATGGCTCATTTTAAAAAAAAATCCATTCTATCACTCTATGTCTTTTGATTGGGGAGTTTAAGTCATTACCATTCAGTGTTATTACTGTAAAGGCATTACTTGCTTCATCCATTTTGCCCTTTGACTGTCTTTGCTATATCTTACTATTATCTGTCTTTTCCTCCTTTAATATACATCTAATAATCTTCATTTCTACACTCTTCTCCAAGTCTCTCACCCTTGTCTTTTCCCTTCAGGCTGCAGCACTCCCATTCACATCTCTTGTAATTCTGGCCTTTTGATAACATATTCTATCAGCTTTTGTTTGTCTATGAAGACATTGAACTCTCCCTCATTTCTGAAGGACAGTTTTGCCAGATATAGAATTCTTTGCTGGCAGTTTTTCTCTTTCAGTACCTTAAATACATCATACCACTTTCTTCTCACCTTCATGATTTCTGATGAGAGATTGACACTCAATCTTATTGAGATTCCCTTCCATGTGATGTTCTGCTTTTCTCTTGCTGTTTTCAGAATCCTCTCTTTATCTCTGATATTTGTCATCCTGAATAGTAGGTGTCTCAGGGTATGTCTATTAGAATTTATTCTGTTTGGTGTGCTTTGTCCTCTTTGGATATTTATATTTACATCTTTCATAAGGGTTGGGAAGTTTTTGGTCATTATTTCCTAAGATATTCTTTCTTTCCCGTTTCCATTCTGTTCTCCTTCTGGGACACTGATAATGCATATATTTGTGTGTTTTGCATTGTTATTTAATTCCCTGAGACCCTGTTTCATTTTTTCCATTCTCTTCTCTTCCTGTTCTCCTTTCTTTTCCAGTTCAGATGTTCTGCCTTTGAAATCACTAATTCTGTCTTTGAGCAATTCAATTCTGCTCTTATGTACCTGTAATGTATTTTAAATCTCATCCATCATGTCTTTCATTTCCATAAGCTCTGTTACTTTTCTTTGCAGGCTTTCAAATTGTTCTTTTTGCTTACCCAGTGTCTTTGTCGTATCCTTTATTTGTTTAGTCATATTCTCTTTCAAATCTTTTAATTGATTTAGGAGAGTTGTGTGGTTATCACTGATTAATTGTCTTAAATCCTGTATCTCTTTAGGATATTTGTTTGTTCCTTTGGCTGGGCTATCTCTTCCCGTTTTCTAGTATGGCTTGTAATTTTTTGCTGATGCCTAGGCATCTAATTATGTTGGTGAATTTACTCTAATGGCCAATTTCTTTCTCTTGCCTATTTTTTAAAAAGAGCTCTTTTTGGTATTTGTTTCAACTCACTCTGAGTCCTTAAAATTGCCCAGGTTAAATAATCAAAATCAGACCAGGGACTCACTAATGTGGCACAGATTTTCTCCCAGGAGTTTGGGTGAAGTGAGACCTATAATGCCAGACTGGCCAGCAGATGGCATTCATCAGTGTACCTATCCACGGAGGTGTTTCTTTCAGTCTCCGCTTTCCTATATTTTGGTCTGTCCAGAGCTGAGATTCAAAGCAGGTTCTACTGGCTGAATTACGGAACAAAGTCCCCGATTCCTCATCCCTTTTCCCTTGAAACAGCTTACAGGGAGGAAGATGTCTGTTCTCTCTCAGTTGACTGCAGTGAGCCAGGGGGTTTATCCCAACTTGGGGGTTGGGTGTGGGAGACTTTCCCAGCTGTCTCAGGGGTTTGGTAACTCACATTTGTTGTTTTGGGTTCTTTGTCTCTTTATTCTTTGCCTTCCTGTGAGTTGTATAGCACTGTCCTGCTCTGCAGACCCCCAAAGTAGGTCCCTCAGACAGCTTTTGACTCTTTCTCCATTGTTTTTGTGAGAAAGTTGAGCCCTGCTTGCCTACTTTAACCCCATCTTCCCAGAACTTGTATTGTATTTTTAAACTCATTTATTCTGCCTTTCATTCCCATAAGTTCTGTTGTTTTTCTATCCAAGATTTCATATATTTCTTTGTGTTCACTGAGTGTATTCTTAATGTCTTTATTTCTTAAGCAATGTTGTCCTTCTACTCCATGATTTGATTTAGGAGATTTGTATAAAGCTCATTGATTAGCTGTTTCAAGTCCTGTGTCTTATCTTAACAAAACAAATTTTGTTTGTTCCTTTGCCTGAGTCATATCTTTGTTTTTCTTTGGATGGATTGTAAATTTTTGCTCATGTCCAGGCATCAATTTTGATGCTGAGTTTACTGTGGTGTTCAGCCTTTCTCTCTAGCCTAGGGATTTACTATTAAGTAGCTAGGTGCTACCACTGTTCTTTGAATCTTGGTTCAACTTGTTTTAGATATTTAGGACTGTTCCTGTTTAACTGATCAAACCATGGCTAAGGACCCAGTAATGGGGTGCAGGCCAGTTTTCAAGGGCCTTGGAGAGGATGGCAGTAAAGGCACCTGCTTGCCTCTTGTATTTATTATTCCTTTCTCATGCATTTTTATTGTCTGGCCAGCAGATGGTGATCTTTGGCAGACCTCTCAGCTCAGATCTCAATTGCTAGGGGAGGATGCATTCAGTAATTTCTCAGGCAGGTGGGTGGTGCAGAAGCAATGTCCTCAGGGGTGGCCAAGCCTTACAAAACAAACTTTGTCAGAGGCTGTTCTTTACCCTTGGTTGGCCACACCCTCTCTCCCTTTGCCTCCTCAGCAAGCAGTCCCAGGCAGCAGGAAGGGTGTTTGAGAAGACAAATTATCTTTAGCTCCCTGCTTGCTCTCAGGGCAAAAGATGTTGCAGCCTGACCTGGCCTGATAGTGTGGCCCCTTCAATGCAGCAGACCTAGTTCCCTGGCCAAAATCTGGATTTTCTGTAGGCTGTGTCCCCTCCTTCTCCCCTTTCTTGGGGAAGAGGACCCCAGCAACCCCCTCAGTCTGGAGCCACTGCTATCCACAGCAGCAGTAGTTCACAGACTGCTAGTTGCTCTGTTAGTGTAGGGGAGAGGTGCCTGCTGCTGCTTTCTCAGCTCTACTCAGGAGTTTTCAGCCAGCTGAAACCCCTTTCCTTCGCCCCTCACTCTTGTGGGTGGTGTCTCACCTTCTTCTGGTGACCAGAACCTCAGGGCAGCCTTCCACAGTCTCTGCCTGTCCTCTAGTTATTTTTTTCTGGGAGAGAAGTGATGCCTCTGCCTCTCTAATCCTCCATCCTCCCAGAAGTGGATCAATTAATAGATTCTTAATATTTAAGTACAGTCATGAGCAAAAAGTTGAAAGGAGAAAGTTAAACTTTAACAAATAATAAACTGTAGAAGATTATGTGCCAAGAGTCAGTCTCTTATATATATGGGAAAAGAATCCCATTCTTAGGGAGCAGTATTTCTTAGACAGTAAATTGGCTGGTATCCTATGTTGGGATTTCTTCTGCTCCTATCATAGGCATTTCAGAACAACCTTTATTTCAGTGTTAGCTCAACCCAGAATCAATGTTAGGAGCATCTCAGAATGTTGTATAAGGAGACCCTCACAAGGCTTATATTTAGAAATTAAAATCTATTTCTAAATATTTTCAAATTATATGCTTGTATACTTAGACTGCATGTAATTAACAGTTTTGTATAGTCTTGAACAAATGAACTTATGTTTGAGGAAGTTAAATGTATTTCACATTCATGGTTAGTATATGTTATAATTAATGCAGAAACTCAACGTTTTTTACTATTAGCCAAGTGCAGCACAGTTTTCATATTTCCTGAATTATTTAAAATTAGGTTAGATAAATCACAAAAACTAATAAATAGTCAAGGAAATGAAAAAAAACAACCAAACCATCCTTTTCATATCCAATTCTTCCATACAACTTTATCTGTTTCACTAGAGTTTTGACATGTTTACAGTGAAGCTGCATTCTATAAGATTAAGTACATTCCAAAAGAGCATGGGTTATGGGGCAGACTACCTGGTTCCTATCCTGCTCCTGCCTCTTGGTACTTCTGTCACCGTGGGTATATGGCTTGTCTGCTGTGCCTCAGATTCCTCCTGAAGAACTAAAAATAATACCCATTTCTTAGGTTTGTCATATAGTTAAAGAATAACACATATCATGTGCTGGCACCTGGCTGATCTTTGTGGAGCATTCACTCTTTACCCAGGTGCTCAGGAGCCAGTGAATGCCTGGGTGGGATGTAGGGCAGTACAAAGAGAATGACTTATGGAAAGAAGATGCCTTGGTCAACCCAGACTACCTGCTATGTCAGGGTATGTGAGGAGGGAAGTGTGGTAGCCGCCTTTCACTGTTTCAGTCCCAAGGATGCTTGAATTCTCAGATCAGTCTACCTAGGTTTGACCTCGGGAGTCTGATGGTCTCCCAGGGTGGGCTGACTGAGTGGTTGTGAGGACCCAGAGAGAAGGAGCACTTAGGGGCTTCCAAGCAGAAGGAGGACATCTCTCACAGCCAGGTCCCTGAGTTCTATCATGGCCCTTCCTCTCCTATTCATGCTGACATCTAGGCACTGGAACCTGAGGCAAGGTGCAGCTGAACCCAGAGACATCTCTGCTGGGCACTGGCAGTCAGCACCTGATGAATCCCTCAGGCTCTAAGAGGTCAAGTGACCTCACATTTCTTGGCAAGTTCTTCATTCTCCTGTCAGGGCCCTGGAATGTCTCCACCACTTTTGAAAACCCTTCCTCAACCTTAGTCCCTTCTGTTTTTCTTCCCTTGGTACATCTTTGTCAGTCCATCTTAACCTCTTGCCCAATCTTTAATGGTCTTTAAGCAATCCAATAGTAAGAGACAAACAGACTGGTACTTTGGAGGGAGGAAGCACTGAAGAGGAAGGGGGCAGTCAAATGTATTCACGTGGTCTCCTGCTCAACTTTGCGGGCTCCATACTGCATGTAGGTCCTAGCACATCAACTAAAGGCCACAGGGAACAAGCTCCTCCTCAGTGAGCACCTACTCATCTTGAGCTGCCCAGATGGTGCTTCTGGTGCTTTTCCTGAGCCTGCTGGACAGAAATGCCCACACCTCCTTGGTGCCTCCACTGATATCCTGTCTCCACCTGGGTCTCAGCTCCACTCTTAGACTGAGATTCTTGAAACATCCACCTGCTGTACAAGACTGAGAGCTTCCTGAAGATGTGACTCCATCCTGGCATCATTTAATCAACACAATAATTTTTCATATGAACCATGAAAAAAAAGCCCATTATCCTACCTCATATTTTTCCACTTGTTATAAATAATGAACTAGTATTGCACACTGTAATTTGTGGTGCTTAGTTATACTAATCAATATCTTTACACCTATATTCAGTGCTCCTACTGAACAACTACTAAACCATTAACCACTGTTAATTTACTTTACCATAGATTAATAACCAACCCATTATTAACTGCTAGTACCCTTAGTCAGAATACAACTCTAATTTAAAATTCTGGCTGGTGGTAGTCACATCCAAAGACAAAATAAAACAAACAAACAAAACTTTCTTATTTCTTGAAAAGGACTTTTTCTTGCCAGATTCCAGAAAAGCATCCCATTTTCAGATAATATTATAAAACATTACCTTTGTAACAAAATCCAACTCAGATTTACTTTGCTGGGAAGCCATACCTGATTCTCCATAGGTAGAATCAATTTGCATCTTTCTTTGGTTTTCAAGGAACTTTATTAGATTTCAAATAATTTTTCTGAGTTGGTATTACATGAATAAAAAGAATGCCTTCCAAAATAATTTCCCTATATTAGTTTCCTAGGACTGCTGTAACAAAGTACCACAATCTAGGTGGTTTGAAACAACAGAAATTTATTCTCTCACAGTTCTAGAGGCTAAAAGTTTGAAGTCAAGGTTGGGCAAGGCTAGGATCCTTCTGAAGTTCTAGGGAAGAATCTGTTCCATGTGACTCTCCTAGTTTCTGGTGGGTTCTATCAATCCTTGGTATCCTTTGGCTTAGACCTCATTGAGTTATATCTGCAAAGACCCTATTTACAAATAAGGTCACTATGGCAATTTGAGATTGTTTATGAATCCCCAAAAATGAAAGATTATGTTTGTAAATGAATCTATTCCGCTGGGTGTGCTACTCTTTCATTGTATTAGAATCAGCTGAGATGTCCTTGATTAGCTATTAAGATTAGGGCTTTTGATTGTCAGTGGGCATGACTCAGGTTGAGTCCCTGCATCCTTGCTGGGTGTGATATAAATGGACACTCCCATAGACAGACTGATACAGGAAGAGAGAGTGCTGTCATTTTTGATCCAGCCATGAGACAGAAAGAAAGATCAAACAGCTGAAGCCTCTGGGAGAGATGAGTCATTTTCCCTAATAGCTTACAGCTGAGATTGGGAAGACCAGCTGAGACTGATATAGAAGACCTGGAAAGAAACAAGCCTTATGACAGGAGAGAGAGGGACCCAGAGGAAGCCAAGGAGGGAAGGATAAACCTCAGAAATCATTGGCCATCTTGCTTCACCACATGGCAACACACCAGAATTAACAATAGCTGACTTTGGTGAAAAAGCATCTCTGCTGATGCCTTGATTTGGCCTTGGAACTATAAGTTTTTACCCCAGATAAATACCCTTAATAACAGCCAACAGATTTCTGCTACTTTGCATCAAGACCACTTTTGCAGACTAATAAAGAAATTGATACCAGGAAGGAGAGTGGGATATCATCTGTTGCAATTACCAAAAATGCTGGAATGGTTTTATAAATGGGTAAGGGGTATTTTTTGGAGCAATTGTGAGATACTTGGTGGAAAAGGCCTGGATTGCTTTGAAGAGACTGTTGGTAGGAATGTGGAGTCTAAAGTTATTTCTGATAAGGCCATAGAAAGAAATGATGAAACTATTATTGGAAACTGGAGGACAGGCAATCCATGTTCTAAAGTTGCAGAGAACTTAGCAAGATTGACTTCTGATATTATAAGGAAAGCAGAATTAGAAAATAATGAGCTTGGACATTTAGCCAAGGAGATTTCCAAATTAAATGTGGAGAATGTGACCTGCCTTCTCCTTGCAGCTTAGAGCAAAATGCGAGAGGAAAGAGATAAGCTGAGAACTGAATCATTGAGCACAAAGAAATAAGAGAGTGATTTCAAAAATTCCAAGCTTCCAGAAAATAAGCCCCCAGAAGATAGTGCCCCATTTGAGGAATTAACTAAACTTGAAACTTGTAAATCAGGATTGAAAATGCAGTTTTCCAGGAAAGACTTTTGGGAAGTCTTACTGTCTGAAGGCTTGGACCCCTGCTTCCTGTATGCTAAACCAACAAGTTCTTTGAGAGATCTCTATGAATGAAACCACCATCAGCCTGGACTAAAAGGGACAATGAGGGGGGAGATTGAAGGGAAAATGGCCTTAAGAGGAAAACCTTGGAAGCTGAGGTCTGGAATTAAGGCATCTTCTTGAGCCAAAAGAAGGACCCCACCCATGTGTACAGAGAGGGTGTTTGCCCTGGCATTTGAAGAGGGTGGATGGTCCAGCTTGCTGTTCAGGGAGAGTTTGGCCACTCCAGGCTACAGAAGGTGGAATGCATTTCCAGTGGTTGGGGAGAGTGAGGTTGCCACCCCACTTCTGTGAGGGGTTGGACCTGTTACCTATATGTTGGGGAGAATTAGGTCATCACCCCAATTGTCTTAAGTGTGTGGGCCTATTCCCCTATGTTGGGGAGAATGGAGTTTCCACTCCACAGTTCTGAAGGGAGTGGGCTTGTTCCCTATATGTTGGGGAGAGTGAGGTCACCACCTCACTGCTCTGAAGTGGTTTGGCCTGTTCCCCATAGGTTGGGGAGAGTGAGGTTGCCGCCCCACAGCTCTGAAGGGGTTGGGCCTGTATGCCAGATATTAGGGAGAATGTTGTTGCCACCTTACTACTAAGGGGGTTGAGACTGTACCCTAGAGGTTGGGGAAAGTGTGGCCATCACCCCAGTGTTCTTGGAGAGTGATGTCTGGAGCTCTGTCACCACCCAGGTGCATGATGAGGGTGGAACCAAGAAAATGGCCATTGGGCAAACCTTTGGAAAGGGTGGGCCTCCCTGAGGTCACAAGGAGAAGAAACCATCATTTTAAGGAGTACTCTCAGACTTTGAAATCTAATGGAATATGCCCTGCAGGTTTTCAGAACTGTTGGGGACCCTTGACATATATTTCCTTCCCAAATTCTCCTTATGGCAATTTAAATGTTTATCCTAGATCTGTTTCCCCTTTATATTTTGGAAGCAGATAACTTGTTTTGTAAGTTTCACAGGCCTACAGTCAGAGGGAATTTTGACTCCAAACAAACTGTATACCTATAACTGATTTTGATGTGATTTTATACTTAGCATTGCTATTGAAATGATTTAAGGTTTTTTGGAATATTGTAATGTCTTTTTGGAAGTCAGAGATTTTTGGCTGTTTGAGATTATTTCATGATTCCCAAAAAGCGAAAAATTATGTTTATAAACCAATCTGTTCCTCTGGGCATGATGACCTTTGATTGAATTAAATTCAGCTGAGGTGTCCTTGATTAGATTACCTGTTAAAATTGGGGGTTTTGATTGTCAGTGGGTGTGACTCAGGTTAATTCCCTTCATCCTTGGGTATGATATAAATGGACACTCACACAGTCAGAGAGACAGACACAGGAAGAGAGAGCGTTGTCATTTTTGGTCCAGCCATGTGACAGAGAGAAGAATGCTGAAAAAGCTGAAGCCCCAGGGAAAGATGAGTCATTTTGCCTAATAGCTTATAGCTGAGATTGAGAAGAATGGCTGAGACTGATATAGAAGACCTAGAAAGAAACAAGCCTTATGACAGGAGAGAGGGGGACCCAGAAGAAGCCAAGAGGGAAAGGAGAAACCTCACAGAGATCGGTGGCCATCTTACTTCACCATATGGCAACACACCAGAATTAACAATAGCTGACTTTGGTAGGGAAGCATCTCTGCTGATGCTTTAAAAGGAAAACCATAGAAGCTGAGGTCTGGAATTAAAACATCTCCTTAGGCCAAGAGAGGGAACCCACCCATGTGTATGGTGAGGGTGAGTTGGTCCAGGCATTTGAAGAGGGTGGATGTTCTAGCCTACTGTTTCGGGAGAATTTGGCTGCCTGAGGCTATGGAGAGTAGAGTGTATTCCCCAGTGGTTGAGGAAAGTGTGGTCACCACCCCACTTCTTTCACCTGAAAAAAAATACCCTTTATAAGAGCCAACAGATTTCTGCTACTTTGCATCACGACCTCTTTGGAAGACTAATACTGTCATATTCACAGGTACAGGGGGTTAGGATTTACACAAACCTTTTTGGAGCACCAGTTCAACCCACAGTACATTCTCAGCTCCTGCCCACTTCTTTTTCTCAGCCACCTGGTTCCTACCAAAGCAATGTAACCATTTCTTGAGTATCAGAGTATCCCTTTGGAGATATTCCTCAGTATATGAATTGTGTGTGTGTGTGTGTGTCTGTGTGTGTGTCTGTATAAGGCAGGATTGTCCAGAGATGTAGATCCAGCAAGATCTATATAGGTATAATGAGATTTATTATAGAAATTGGCTCATGTAACCATAGAGATTGGCATGTCTGAATTTCATAGGGCAGGCTGCAAGTTGAGAACTCTGATGAAGGTGAAGATGAAGGAGAAGATGGTGGGCTAAAGTAGTGGAGAAATTCTGCTTTCTGTCTGCTAAAATCATCAGTTCTTCTTTCAGGTCCTTAAACTGATTAAACTTCTCTGATTGCTGAAGGCAATCACCTTTGTTGATTATAGATATAATCAGCCACAGATACAATCAACTGACTGATGATTTAAATCCATGAAATACCCTCACGGTAACAATTGTGTCAGTGATTGCTTGACCAAACAACTGGACATCATAGTCTAGCCAAGTCGACACATAAACTTAATCATCACAATCCTTAGAAAATGGCAACATTCTTTATACATCTTGCCTTTATAACTTTTTAAAATTTGAAGTATATGTACACAGGTATAAAACAAATATATAGTTTAATGAGTAATTATAATTTCTGGCTAAAAGTAATATCAATACATCCTTTTTTACAACTGCATAGTACTCCATTGCATAAGACAGCAGAATTTATTTAACCAAGTCCTTAGTAATAGACATATTTCTAATCTTGTTAATTTCAGGAAATGCTGCAATGAATAATAGCAAGACTGAGTTTCTGGGTGAAAGATTTTTTTTCTTTGTAATTTAGATAGACATTTTCAATTTGCTCTGTATAAAGAGTGTACTTTATAAATGTTAGCTTTTAGTATTATTTAATTTTTTCAATAACACCATGAGGTGATCCTTACTCTACACATGAGCAAAGTGAGGTTTAATGTAGCCATCTGACCCAGGAATCAGTAGATGACAGAAGGGGAATTTAAAGTCAGGCCCTTTTCACTCCAAAGTCTGTGTTCTTTCCATGGGGCAGTGTATTAGTCAAGGTTCTCTAGGAAAACAGAACCTACAGGAGATATCTGTAAATAGCATCAGATTTTATAAAAATGTCTCATGCGACTGTGGGGATGCCTAAGTCCAAATTCTGTAGGGCAGGCTGCAAGCCAGGGACTTGATGAAGGTACTGCTTGAGCTCCTCAGGAGACACTGGCAATCTGAATTAGAGATGGGAATTCTCTCTCTCTGAATGCTGAAATCACATCTTTTATGGCCTTCAACTGATTGGATGAGACATCACTCATTGCTGATGGCAACCTCTTCAGTTGATTGTAGATGCAATCAGCCATCTATGCAATCAACTTACTGATGATTGAAGTCCATTAAATGCCTTTATATTACAATTAGCCCAGGCTTTGCTTGACCAAACAAGTGGGTGCCATTACCTGGCCAAGTTGACACATTAGCCTAACTATCACAGGTGGAAGCCTTGGCTTTCTCCCAAAGGTCCCAGGTTTAGGAATGTGCTTCTTACTTAGGACAGGATGATCCCAAATACCATACATTCTTTCAAACATGGTATGAAAACCCTTGTCCAAACTGGTCTCCTGGGGTGGGGGGTGTCTTCACATTAAGAAAGAAAAAGACTGATGAAGGATGTATGTATATGTGGGAGGTTGTGGGAGGTGTGGGAGGTGGGGCATATGGGTACCCCTACAATTTTTGTGTAACATTTATGTAATCGATGTATCCTAAAAAAAATTAATTAAAAATTAAAATACACACACATGCACAGAAATAAAAAGACTACACTACTTTACACCCCAATTAACAATGTGCCATGGTTCTTTACTCTAGTCTTTAAATAATATTTTAAGGAGCTTAGTTACAAAACAGGTTGACAGAGAGAACATTTTATTTGAAATGTGGTCCAAAGACTTTGTGTGCTTTTACAAGAAAGCTGTTGATCTTGGATGCAAGAAAGTTCAAGTCCTGAAGGAGAAGTAATACTTTTTGACAAGGATTAAATTTATGTATTTTATATAAAGACAATTATATTCTCTTTTAGATTGCATTTCTTGACAATGCTTGCTTCATAAAAATGCAGGCTTTCACATTAAATAAAAGTGAATTTTCCATTAGCACAAGTGACACTGAAATAATCATTTTCATGTATTTACAAACTTCACCTTATTTTAAAGAATAATGGAAAAGAAGTAGTTTTGTTCAATCAAGATAGCACAGTAGTTCTAAAATTTGTTCAGCTGGAGTGACATCAGTGTTCTTTGCTAATGACATGAAATAGAGCTATAATAAAACTTAGTAGCTAATGACAAATTTTGGGATTCTAAAAAGATATTATTATAGTGGATTATATTGCAAACCAATAAGCAGTGAGCTTTTGAGAAAACTTTGAGAAAGCTCTACTATTAAAAAATATAGGTCTCGAGATTGCCCATCTGCAGAGAAGATTCATACATAGAAAACTCCATGCCATGGAGGCTGGTCCCCATCCTCCACTGGAGGCACAAGCTACCTCGGGAGCTGTTCCATGGCTAGAATTGGAAGCTCCACTTCCCAAAAACAGGGGAGAAAGAGATGGTTGGGCACCAACTTCAGCCTCTGATTAGTAAATTTGGTGGGCTAAAGTGTAATCCTAAGAACAGCTAAAGTTTGAACCTATCCAAGCCAGAAAGAGGCTGGTAGCTGCCATCTTAACTCCGCGCCTGACACGAGTGGAAGCATGGCTGACTGAAAATCACAGAGCTGGTAAGGACTGGCTTCTTTCCATCTAGATCAGATTGCAGCTCTAGCCTAAGCCCCAGGCCCACCTTAGGCAGGAAGGAAGTTGGGGGCAGCTGCTCCAGCCTCTCCGGGAAACTACAGACCACGCTGCAGAGGCCAGTGATCATCCAATCATCCTACTTTGGCAGTGCAAGCCACCCCAGAAGCTTTTCTGTGACAGGAATTGGAAGCTCCATTTCAAAAAGCAGGGGAGGAAGAGACGGTTGGCCACCAATGCCAGCTACTGATTAGTCACTTTGGCTGGCTAAAGTATCACCCTAAGAACAGCAGAACATTGAACCTGTCCAAGTTGGAAGGAGGCTGGCAGCTGCCATTTTGACTCCACCCCCAGCATGAGGGAAAGCCGGGCTGACTGAAAGTCATAGTGAAGGTAGAGACTGATTTCTTTCACCAAGATTGGACTGCAGTCCTAACCTCGGCTTCAGCCATACTTCTAGCAGGGAGGAAACTGGCTGGCCCTACACAACCTATTCAGGTAACTGCAGGTACATTTTCCTGGCACAGACTGAATACTCAGAAGTCTACCTGGGCCACTGCAGTCATCTTGGAGTGAACTACATAGACTGCTGCCCACATCTGCAGCTCCATCCTCGCCACAGGCAGGGGAGAAAGGGACATGAAGCTTCATCAGTCTCTCTGGGCAGTTACAGTCTAGGCCTGCATGACTTGGATTATTCCACACAGCTGTAGCTCTGTCCCTACTACTGACAAAGGAGAAAGTTGGGAGAAGCTTCATTGGCCCTTGGGGCACTGAGGGCAGCTTGAGCCTCCAGAGCTTATAGCACCAGCTACATCCTTGGCTCCTACTACACAACCAGCAAGAGAGAAAGGGCAGGAAGGCCTAAACTAAAAAGAAAAACTGCACCTGGAATAAACACTCTAATAAGCCAGATGCCAAGACACCAACAAAAAATTACAATCCACACCAAGAAACAGGAAGATATGGCCCAGTTAAAGGAAGAAGATAAGCCTCCAGATTACATAAAGGAATTGAGCGAACTCATCATAGATGTTCAAACAAATCTCCTTAATAAATTCAATGAGATGGCTAAAGAAATTAAGGTTATTAAGGAGACATTGAATGAGCACAAAGATGAATTTGAAAGCATACATAGAAAAATAGCAGATCTTATGGGAATGAGAGGTGAAATAAATGAAATAAAAAATATGCTGGAATTATATAATAGGAGATTTGAGGAGGCAGAAGAAAGGATTGGTGAGCTTGAAGAAATGACCTCTGAATGTGAACATACAAAAGAACAGATGAAGAAAAGATTGGAAACCTTGAACAAGGTGTCAGGAACTAAACGACAGCAAGAGACATGCCAACATACGTGCCATGGGTGTCCCAGAAAGAGAAGAGAAGGGAAAAGGAGCAGAAGGAGTTTTTGAAGAAATAACAGTAGAAAATTTCCCAACCCTATTGAAGGAAGTAGATATCCCTGTCCAAGAAGCAAGATGTACTCCCATCTGAAAAAATCTGAATAGACCAACTCTGAGACACATACTAATCAGAATGTCAAATGCCAAAGACAAAGGGAATTCTGAGAGCAGCAATAGCAAGAGAAAAGCAATGCATAACATATAAGGGGCATCCAATAAGAGTAAGTGCTGATTTCTCACCAGAAAGCATGAAGGCAAGAAGACAGTTGTGATATATTTAAGATACTGCAAGAGAAAAACTTCCAGCCAAGGATCTTATATCCAGTGAGATTGTCTTTCAAAAATGAGGGCAAGTTTAGAATATTCACAGATAAACAGAAACCAAGAGAGTTTGTAACCAAGAGACTGGATTTGCAGGAAATACTAAAGGTTGTGCTACAGCTTGAAAAGAAAAGACAGGAGGGAGAGGCCTGGAAAAGAGTCTAGAAATGAAGATTATATCAATAAAAGTAACTAAAAGTGAGAAAAGATTGGTGAAAATAAAATATGACAGATAAAACTCAAATATTCAGGAATAAACTTAACCAAAGAAGTAAAGCACTTGTATTCAGAAAACTGCAACTCACTGTTATAAGAAAATTTTAAAAGTCCTAAATAATTGGAAGAACATTGCATACTCATAGATTGGAAGACAAAATATCATTAGGATGTCATTTCTACTCAAATTGATATACAGATTCAATGCAATCCTGATAAAAATTCCACCAGCATTTTTTAAATAAATGAAAAACATGATTATCAAATTTATTTGGAAGGGTAAGGCATTCTGAATAGCCAGAAACATCTTAAAAAGGAAAAGTGAAGTTGGAGGACTCTCATTTCTGGACTTTAAATCATATTACCAAGCTACAGTAGTAAAAACAGCATGGTACTGCCATAAAGACAGACACATAGACCAATAGAACTGAATTGATAGTTCAGAAACAGATCTTCACATCTATGGTCAAGTGATTTTGACTAGTCTGTCAAACCTACCCAGCTCAGGCAGAACAGTCCATTCAACAAATGGTGCTGAGAAAACTGGATATCCATAGCAAAAGAAGGAAAAAGGACTCCTATCTCACACTAAATGCAAAAATTAACCCAAAATGAATAAAAAACCTAAATATAAAAGCAAGAACCATAAAGCTACTAGAAGCAAATGTAGGAAAATATCTTCAAGACCTGGTGGTACGTGGTGGATTCTTCAAGGAGTTAAGAGGAATACTGAGATGGACTACTGATATTGTATGTAGAAGTTTTAATTAGCTTTACTGTTAAAGTGTGGAAATGTACAGAGTTGATGGTAACACATTATAGTGATTAACAGCTGGTTTATAAATGGGAATGTGGTTGAAAAGGGTAGTCTAGGGATGCAAATGCCAATTGACAGAAAGCTAGAGAACAATCTAGGGACTGAATAGCACAGTAAACCCAGAGGTGGATGAGAATTGTGGTTGATGGTACAGATGCAAGAATGTCCTTTGTGAGCTAGAGCAGATGTACATCACTATTGCAGGGTAATGGGAATGTGGAGAGGCATGGGAAAAATACAACTGGAGTGACCTATGGACTGTGGTTAACAGTAATAATGTAATATTCTCACATCTATGCCAAAGATGTACTGTGTTGATGATAGGGGAGTATGCCAAATGTACACTATGGACCTTGTGATAATCAGATGATATTATCTCCTAATCTGTAACAAATGTTCCATCATGGTGTGGTGTGTTGATAGAGGGGTGTTGATTGGGAATACTGCATATGTGCTTGATTGTTTGGTAAATTTACAACTTCTGTCATAAAAATATATTTAAAAAATAATAATAGGGTGGTTGGGGAAAAATACGCTACATGTAAGATAAGGTCTATAACTGGCAGTAAGAGTTCGACAATATTCTTTCATAACTTGTAACCAATGTCTCACGACAATGCAAGGTGTTGATGGAGAGTTGATGTATGGGACCCTTGTATTTTGTTATGAGTGTTTGCTTTGTTAGTTCACAACTTTTACTATACACTTATTGTTTATGTATGCTCATATATAAATGATGTAAAAATAATAACAAGGGGACTGGGGGAAAATTCTTTGGTTAGAAGTAATATTTTGAGAATGCTCTTTAATCATTAGTTAAAAATGTTTAACAACAATGCAAGGTATTGGTGGTAGGGTGAGGTTTGAGAGCCCTGTATGTTATTATATATGTTTGTTTGGTAAGGTCACAACTATTTCTATATGCTTATTGTTTATGTATGTTCAATAAATTTTTAAAAAATCAGAGAAAAACAAACAAACAAACAACAACAACAAAAAATATAGCTCTCTCTGCCTAGAGGAGCCTGCACCAAATCTTGGTGTGTATTTTTGTCTTTCTCTCCCATTTCTCAGCAAACTCTGTTCTTTCCTCCCATTTACGAAATAAATTATTTTTACTGGCCTAACTAAAAAAAAATAAAAAAATAAAAAAATAGAGGGAAGCCAATGTGTCTCGGTAGCTCGGTAGTTGAGCACTGGCTTCCCACGTACAAGGTTACGGGTTCAATCCCTGGCCCTGGTACCTAAAAAAGATAGACAGATGTATTTTTTTCCCCTATTGGGACACTTAGAGCCAGCTTGCTCTTTCAAGAGAGTAGAATTTAAGAACCATCAGGATAGGACATTGATTAACAATAAAACTAAGATAGTAACAGCCATCAGAGAGTGAGAAAAAAAGGCTGTCCATTATTGATTGTTCTAAGAATCTTTTTTATTAGAGAGCAGGTAAACAATCAGTTCTGAAAAATCTAGGGTACAACTTTAAACTTGATGACTTTACTCTTCCATTCTGACAAATATGTATTCATATATTTTTATTATTGGCAACAAAATATCATGTTGGTCAGTACTTTTCTTGAATGTTTGGAAATATACATTACATTTATTGACTTCTATCAGAGTCATGACCTTCAGGATAGCTACTTAAACTCTCTAGGTTTTTGGGCAGACACTTGGCATTTTAAAAGTTTCTACAATAAAATCTCAATATCATGAATAAAAGAAACAAAAAGTTATAAATTTGGAAAACTAATTCCTTCTATTAATACATTAGTATTAAGAGAGGTAAAATGTTTTTAAAAGCCTGTCCAGGGGATTCCCTAAACCTTAAAGCTCTGTACAGATCACCATGCTGCATGAATTACAAAACTACACTAAATGTACAAGAACAGAAGCTAGAGTTATAATCAAAATGAAAACATAACTAGAGTGATTAATTTAATGACTTACAATATTGTTGCTTTCTAGGTCGTGATTGTTAAAAATATTATTAATTTCTTCTAAATAACTGATCCGAGCCACTCTCATCTCTGCCTGGATTATCGTGACAGCCTCCTTGCTGCCTTCCTGTTCCTCTCTTGTGCCCCTTCAACCAGTAGCCAGAGTCAGATCATGTCATTCTTCTCTTCATACCTTCCAACCTTTCCCATCTCATTCAGAGTGAAATTTGGAGTCTCTACAAGGTCCTATGAGACCCTCCCTTTTAGCTCTTTGTCTCCCTTTACTTAGTTACAGCCTCTTTAATGTTCCTCACACAGGGCAGCCATGCTCCTGCCTCAACACCTTTGCACCTGCTCTGCTCCACCTTCTCCACACAGGCTCACTCTTCACTGCCTTCAGATCAGTGGGGCCTTCCTGGCCATCCCTTCTAAAAATGAATCCCAGTTTGTTTATCGTCTTTGCTATTATCACTTTCCAAGGTGCTGTATTTTTAATTTACTCATCATATTTATTGTCTGTCTACCCTATGAGGATGTAAGCTCTGTGAGGGCAGAGATTTCTGTCTGTTTTTTTTTTATTGTATTCCCAACCCTTAGTATGGGAATTTAGTACATAGAAGGCACTCAGTAAAAGTGTCCTGCATTTATATATGAAGGAGCATGATGTATCCCTGCCTTTACACAGTGTCAGTGCCCCAGAGACCACCAGAAATGCACCTGTAGATAAACGAGTTGGGTTTATTACCTGCTGAAGCAAAGGAGAACACTCACCCTGAGGAACCCTGGAGTGTCTCAGTAAGATGATATTAGGATTTGGGTTTAGGTTGGGTGAATTGGGGAAGGGTTTAAGAAAGCATGGGTTTTCTCTAGATCGGATGCTGTCAGAAAGCAGGGACAATTCTATGACTAAATAAAGAAGAAACGTTCCCTCATTTAGCCAGTGAGAGGCATACTTGGTATTCTTGGGTTGCACGGTGGCCTGGTTTTTTGTCTGTGCTTAGACAAAATTATGATGTGACGCTGCTTTGTCTCATTTCTATTATAGTCTCAGAGTAAACTTGTCTGAGGTTGGTGTCCTGTGAGGTGGTTTATGTCCAACAGGAGAACAGCATGACCTAGCTTTGAGAGTCAGGCCAATTTCTGAATGCCAAGGGCTGCTTTTTTGTTTTTGTTTTGGCTTTTGATTTTGCATTCTCACTGGCAACAATGCTTTTGTGAGGAAGGAGTAGGAGGGGGATTAGGAAATATCAATGGATAGAGATTACTTTTCAGACTCTTATATCTGTGCATGACAGGCCTGTCCCCCGGGGGAATCCCGTTCCCCACTAAGCCATCTCCTTCACAATCTGGACTAGGGAACTGTAGTGAAGTGAGGCTCTAATGCCTGCTTATCTTTTTTGATGTTCTCTTGTCAGTGGAGCAGAGAGATTAGAACTTGTGGACCCAAGGTCAGTGCAGCAGGACTAAGCCTTCCTCCTTGTGGCTCTTCCTTTCAGCAGGTAAGGGATGTGAGGAGAAATCTCCTTTCCTTTAACCTCTGGCTTTTTCAGGTGTGCCGTTTTGCTGGGAATCTTCTTGTTCAGTGGTTTTCAATATGTCTTCACACAAGCAACCCTATTGAAGTAATGGAACTAGTCCTTCATATATGTTCCCCAAAGAAACATTACACTAAGAAGAGAAAACTGGGTGATCAAACTTGGGAGAAGTGTGGGTCAAATTCCTTACTCATCCCCCCCACCCAATATCCTGATATCTTACTAACTTTTCCTAAACTTCTACCACTTAGAAATTTGTTTAGTGGATCAACCCTTCCTGGGAATTTATGAGGAGGAAAGGAAGAAGGAAGGGGAAGTTAGCTCCTGTGACCATGCGTAAGTATGGATGACTGCATAGTCGCGATGCTACAAAATGCAGGTAGGGCTCAGCAGTGGGGATTTTGATGGTGTAG